>SJYV01003225.1:164193-191858 GCA_006410875.1 Neotragus pygmaeus
CTGATGCTGGGAGGGATTGGGGGCAGGAGGAGAAGGGGATGACTGAGGATGAGATGGTTGGATGGCATCATGGACTCGATGGATGTGAGTCTGAGTGAACTCCGAGAGATGGAGATGAGCAGGGAGGCCTGGCGTGCTGCGATTCATGGGGTCACAAAGAGTCGGACACGACTGAGCAACTGAACTGAACTAATATTAAAAATGAGTTAAATATGTATCGTACCAGAGTAGTGAGGCTTAACTCAAGAATGGACAGAATTAATTGAGAGTCTTAAACACCTTAAAAGCCTGTAATATGAATTCCAACCATACTGAAACTGGAGGTTCTGATTTTCTGTAGGTTTGTGGTAGAGTCTGGACATCTGTATTTGTTAGTAGCTCCACAGGTGACTGGGATGCACAACAAGCATGTATAAACAGTGTGCAAAAGGTACAGAAAGTCGGACTTTAATTCTGTGCAAAAGAACTCTCTTACAACTATTTTATCTGTCAAGAGTCGCATAAGTGGGTTATAAAAATAAAATTGAGAAATTTAGAACTAATATTCAGACATATGCTTATATACATATTATTATTGGCCAAAGTAAACTGTGTTAAACAATTTATTTTTATTTTCATCATGAACCAGATGTTTCCACCTCATATGATATTGTTTATATTAGTGTAAGTCTAAGACATCCCCATATTTCCTTCTAGACTACTTTTGCTATAAGGTCTACAGCAAAGGCAATACAACCGAGTGAGTTCAGATTATTTACACTTCCCATCTTTACCATCCACCTGTATTCTCATTAATATTTTTATTCATGTATATAAATGGGTATGGTTGTGATGAATATTCTTGGACATTATCTTTTTTTTCTTGTTTTCTGTTTCTTTGTGGAGGTATCTCCACTGGAAAGCCACCATGAGTCTCTTACCTGATGAATGCCGTGTTGTTCTATCCAAATCTCCCCCATTAGGACCAAGTCATTCATTTTTTTTTCACCTTCAAGGATGTTGACTGCCCACAGGCCACAGTTGAGTCACACTGAAAGGATGGCCTGTATCTGAAGGAGTGGCCTTGCCCAAGTTATGTCATCTCTCAGGCACATCCTCCATCCATTTGACTAGTCGATATAGGAGACAAAGGCTTGTCCCTCTTGCTTTAACACAGCTGTGCAAGGCCTCTCCTCCAGAGCTCTTAGAGGATCTGTAGGGGCCTTGGTTGCAATTACTTTGCAATTCAACTTTTCCTGCTGCCCAGTCCTGCTTCTGTCAGCCCCCACTAGTGTTGAACCCCAGGGAATTCCCCAATAAACCTCCTGTAGTTAAATCTTTATCTCCAAGTCTCTTCCAGGGTACCAGACCTAAGACAGGCATCTTCTGTGACTGGTGATGTAGGCCTGTGTGCATTTCTCAGCCCTCTGAGGGTTTTTCTTGTAGATCTCTTGTTTTCTATGAGTGTATGCTTAGGCTAGGTCATGGTTCTGTCACTGAAGGATCCTGGCCTTCCGGAAGACAACTGTGGTGTATTGCTCCCTGAGACAGGGTGGAGTCACTTTCTCCATATCTAAAGTCATGTTCTTTGATCAGCCTTATATATAATAATCATATTTTGATCTCCATCTAATTTGGAACTCAGGCATGGTAAGACATCTATGTGATTATTGAGCCATCTAAAACTCCACTGAATATTACCTCATAGGGTTATCATGACAATTAAATGAAATGTGTTTAAATTGCTTAGATAGCATCTGTGCATGCATGCTAAGTTGCTTCAGTTGTGTCTGACTGTGAGAGCCTATGGACTATAAGTCACCAGTCTCCTCTGTCCATGGGATTCTCCAGGCAAAAATTTGGGAGTGGACTGCCTTGCCCTCTTCCAGGGGATCTTCCTGACCCAGGGATCAAATGCACATCTCTTATGTTTCCTGCATTGGTAGGTGGGTTATTTACCACTTGTGACACCTAGGAAGACCCCAGCATAACATCTAGTATTAAGTAAGTACTTGAAAAATATTGCTTTTACTTATTTAAAATAATATAACTCACCATTACATATATTTTAAAGTGTATTCAATTTATCCAGATTCAGATCCCTCTGAGTACTGGTATGAAAAATGAAGATCAAGGGAAATTTATGTATTAAATTTGGGTTTTGGTCAATAACCATCAAACTGACCTATAACTACCACCTCGAAGTCCAGATGCCTGTCTGTGATCTTCAAAGTTTGCACAAAGATGGTTTTATTTCCCCCCCGCCTCTGATTAGTAGCATTTATGTTTATAAATCTTTCTAGGCAACAGAAGAATCATCCAAATGACAGCTCTTTAAGTCTTTGACTCTCATTCATTCATTCAACTAGTGTTCGTTGGTCACTTAATCTGCACTAAGCTTTGAGTTAATAAAGCTCACATGTGCTATTTTATTTAATCTCCCAGGAAGAGAACTCCTGTGCTATCATCATTTCCTAATAGCTTAATTGAAATTTCTTTTCTAGAGGACTTTATAAAGCACTGCACATCTTGACACAATTTAAAAACAATTATGTGCAAAGGTAGGGTAACGAGTTGCATTTATTTTCAGTGAACATCCTTCTGCTTAGAAATTAAATAACAGGAATGATGCCAAGAGTGAACTGTGAAGAGGGCTATGGTAAAGATTTATCCATGTGTAGAAATATGGATCATCACATGAACATGAGATGATTTGGGTTTCGGGATCATGCAGGCCTTGCTGGTAGTGGTGGTTTAGTCACTAAGTCGTATCCAACTGTTTGCAGGCTCATGGACGGTAGCCAGAGAGGTTCCTCTGCCCATGGGATTTCCCAGGCAAGAACAGTGGAATGGGTTGCCATTTCCTTCTCCAGGGGACCTCCTCAATCCAGGAATAGAACCCACGTCGCCCACATTGTGGGTGATCTTCTGCACTGCAGGTGGGCTCATTACTGACTGAGACACCAGGGAAGCCCCCATGCAGACCTTAGATGAAATCAAACACTAACTATATAAATTACATTGGCCTTTTCAGTCCTTGAAGATCATTGTATAAATTAAACAAAACAACACAAGAATTACTACAGTNCACTGCAGGTGGGCTCATTACTGACTGAGACACCAGGGAAGCCCCCATGCAGACCTTAGATGAAATCAAACACTAACTATATAAATTACATTGGCCTTTTCAGTCCTTGAAGATCATTGTATAAATTAAACAAAACAACACAAGAATTACTACAGTGAATTTCCTGGAAAGGAGTATTCCTTCAATAAAAGATGATAATGCTACTAGTAGGCAATGGCACCCCATTCCAGTACTCTTGTCTGGAAAATCCCATGGATGGAGGAGCCTGGTAGGCTGCAGTCCATGGGATCGCTAGGAGTTGGACACCACTGAGCGACTTCACTTTCACTTTTCATTTTCATGCATTGGAGAAAGAAATGGCAACCCACTCCAGTGTTGCCTGGAGAATCCCAGGGACAGGGGAGCCTGGTGGACTGCCGTCTCTGGGGTCTTACAGAGTTGGACATGACTGAAGCGACTTAGCATAGCATAGCATTAGTACTAGTAATAATGGTCATACTAATGATAGTTGCAATAAAATCAGCAAAATAAAATCCAGTATGGCAGATGCCATTCAACAGCTATCACCTTTCGTTTCCTTAACAGAACCCTCATTTTGTACAAGTGCTAGACAGTTCTGGAACTCAGGGAAGTTAGCCTTTCCTACCCCACCAACTCATGAAGATAAGTCATAATTAGTCTGAAGAAGACATTAAGATCTCATTCCCCTTGAGCTGTTTTGCGTATGACTATCTCAAGCTCTCTAGGACAGAAGGGAATTTTCTGAGGAGATTTTGGGAAATGTTTTTCATTCCTGATAAAAAGGAGAAAGGTGCACAGGAATATATCTGGTCATTATGGCCTCAACCCCTTCCTCCTCCCTTCCTTCTTTACTCCTGGCTGGGTGATGCTCAGAAAGCTATGGTGACTCTGAGGTGACAGGCATAAGGAAGAGCAGCTACCCTTTAGAGGATGTCATAGCAGAAAAACTGCAAAAGCAAAACCTCTTGAAGGTGCCTAAACTATTGGTGTTGAATATTCCACTACTTGAAATCACGGTTGGCATTCACCAAATAGTCATCAGTAGGTACCTGTTGGCATGCTTCTTCATCTTTTGGCAATAATGATTATGATGAGGAGAGAAATTGGTTCAAGATAGTCATCACAGGATATTGCAGTGATCATTGATGTTGCAATGGCCATCTTCCTTATTAAGGTAATGTCTGAAGAACTACTGAAGCACTTTCTACCAGTTCTGTCTTTGGTGGGGGAAGTAGCGCAGCTGTATTCTGGGGTTTTCCCAATGTACTCTGTACTTTTGGAGGATCACATGTGGTCTCTTAAGTAATTTTGCATTTGTAGGTCATGTCCGCCTGGAGTGGAAGAGGACCCCATGCAGGGTCTGAAGTTTACACTGGAATAGGAATAAGAGGTGCTGAAGTCCAAGCATTATCTCCTTTCCCTGCTTTCTCCTCTCCTGGTTAATCTCTGCTGAGACTGGCTTGGTGACAGATGAGTGCTCTTTGATGGCTGGGACTGTCTTACAAAAGGGGGCTAGAACACAAATATTGGCATCCCACCGTTTTTCAGTACTACTCATTACAGGGCAGGGCCAGGCACTGCTTATACTATGTCACCAACACAGTTACTGAATGAGGGCCTTTTCCTTCATCCTCTTTCCTCCAGCTTAAACTTCAATCCACAGGGAAACTACGAAATAACAGTATTGGAGAGTTTATAGGAATTCTCTGCTTATTGAGACCACAAGTCATAAAATGACTATCAATTAATTGGGGATGTTGTTGGGAGAGTGAATGTGGTTTACCACAATACATTATGGCTCAGATGGGGATATCACTTAGCTAGTGACAGCTCTGTCAAACAAAATCGCTTCAGTGATTCATAAAAATCAACAAATGATTTGGAAATAATTGGAAAACTTGATGGATAATGCATTTCACATAGAAAACAGTTCACTTTCAGTATAAAAGGAAATGTATATTAACTTTTTGAGTCACACATTTATTTGTATGTTTACTATACTGCTGTCATGGTTGGTATTTATTTGAAACATCACTTTTGCTTGCAGTTAAGTGCTTCTAACTGAGGGATTTTGATGGAGAGAAGGAAGAGCTGTTTCATCCAAGGATCAATATAAACAGTTGACTCTTCAGTGGAAGTTTTAGTCTGGCAGCAGAGAGATAAAAGGCATATACCAACACTGGTAAACTTCAGGATCTTTTGAAAATCTCCTTGGCACCACTCGCCTTGTTGTGCCTATGTCAGGGTTATTTGAAGTTGTCTCTTGCTCAGTCCAACGTGAATGAGAAGACACAGAACTACATTTTTTAAATTAAATGTGAAGCCCAGACTTTGGTACATTTCAGCTGTGAAGAAAAGAGACAGGGAAATAAATAGTCCATGTCTTACTCACCCTTTAATGAAAGACTTTCCATCACAAGTATTTCCTCCTTTGTAAGTAAGCTATACTGAGACTAACAAGCTCAGTTTTCACTTGTTGGGAAAACATTACAGGCAGGTACATGGATCTTTAACATCACTTCATATTTTTTCAAAAAATAACCTCTCTGATGTTAATTATACTTTCATATAGGCTAATTATCATATTGAAGAGAAATATGGAAATAAGGAAATAAAAATAAGTACATTTCTTTAAGGCCATTCCTTTAAATAGGTACTGTGAAGGGTCAGTTTTCATTTTTTATTCCATTGAGTCTTAGTTATCCTTCATGGCTTCTTAAAGGACACTGTGTAAAGGGAAATTCCACTGGGTCAGTCGGCAAGACTTCTATGACTATATCAGACATTGAGTCTTTACTTCTTTTCTTTTTATATATTGGGGTTCCACGGAGGTTAAACAATATTTTTCTTAATAATCAAATACAGGAGACTTCCCTGGTGGTCTATGGCTAAGACTCTGAGCTCCCAATGTGGGACCTTGCATTCCACCCCTGGTCAGTGAACTAGATCCTACATGCCTCAAGTAAGAGTTCACATGCCACAGCTAAAGATCCTGCATGGTGCAACTAAGGCCTAGCACACCAGATAGCTAACTAAATAAAAATTAGAAAATAATCAAATACATATTCACACTCAGTACAATACATCTATTTTAAATGTACAGTCTGTGGGTTTTGACAAATGTGTTTATCCGTGGATATTAGTGTTATGTACAGTGTTTAGCTATTATAAGTAAAAGTATTATAGTGAACACTTGTGTAAAAGTTTTAAATTTGGGGGCTTTTTTCATTTTTCTTGGGTAAATGCTTAGGAATATAATGGCTGGGTAGCATAATTATAGATTTAATCCTATAAAGATTTGCTGAACTGTTTTCCAGAATGGTTGTACTATTTTGTACTTTTATATTCCTACCAGTTCTAGTTGTCCCAAATCCTCACCAAGACTTGATATAATGTCTTGTTAATTGTAGTCATTCTAGTGGATATGTAGAGCTATTTTATTGTGGTTTTAATTTGTTTTTCTCTGAGGACCAATGATACTGAGCGTCTTTTGTTGGATTTAATGGTCGTCTGTAGGTCAAGTCTTATGAAGCACCTTTTAAAATCTTTCATCCACTTTTTAACTGAGTTGTTTTTCTTTGTATAGAGTAGTGTGGATTCTCTTTATATTTTGGATTTAAGTCTCTTGTTACATATATACATACACACACACACACACACACACATATATATATATATATATATATTCCCCCATCTATGGTTGACTGTTCATTTTCTGAAAGATGACTTTTATAGAGCAAAGTNCCTTGGACGAGGGGTATCTCCTTACCGCTGCCGTTCCTGACCTTCAATGTGGGATAGCTCCTCTAGGCCTTCCTGTGCCTGCGCAGCCACTGCTCCTCAGGTTGTTCCTCCTGGCTGCTGGCACTGGCCCCTGGTGTGGGTGGCTCCTCCCAGCTGCCGCCCCTGGCCTCAGACTCAGGGATGGCTCCTCAGGGTCACCGCCCCTGGCCTTGGGTACGAGGTGGCTTCTCCCGACGCCCCTGACCTCGGATGTGGGGTGTCTCCTCCCGGCCGCCACTGGCCTCGGACGCAGGGTAGCTCCTCCTGGCTACCGCCCTGACCTCGGATGCGGGATGTCTCCTCCTGGCTGCCACTGACCTCGGACGTGGGATAGCTCTTCTTGGCTGCTGCCACTGACCTCGGATGCGGGGTGTCTCCTCCTGGCCACCACCCCTGACCTCAGATGCGGGATAACTCCTCCTGGCTGCCACGGACCTCGGACGCAGGGTAGCTCCTCTTGGCCGCNGTGGGATAGCTCTTCTTGGCTGCTGCCACTGACCTCGGATGCGGGGTGTCTCCTCCTGGCCACCACCCCTGACCTCAGATGCGGGATAACTCCTCCTGGCTGCCACGGACCTCGGACGCAGGGTAGCTCCTCTTGGCCGCCTCCCCTGAACTCAGACACAGGGTAGCTCCTCTTGGCCGTTTCTGCACTGTCGTAGCCTGGCACTCGAGGCGGCTGCCCCTGACCTTGGACGTGGGGTAGCTCCTCTCGCAGCTGCCTGCGGTTAGTGCACCAGAAAAGGCAAAATGATAGGATACCAAAAGAGGAACTCCACAGATCATTAGGTGTCCAATATGCTACTGGAGATCAGTGGAGAAGTAACTACAGAAAGAATGAAGGCATGGAGCCAAAGCAAAAACAATACCCAGATGTGGATGTGACTGGTGATAGAATCAAGATCCGATGCTGTAAAGAGCAATACTTGCATAGGAACCTGGAATGTCAAGTCCATGAATCAAGGCAGATTGGAAGTGGTCAATAAGAGATGGCAAGGGTGAACATCGACATTCTAGGAATCAGCAAACTAAAATGGACTGGAATGGGTGAATTTAACTCAGATGACCATTATATCTACNATGGAGGAGCAGTGTAAGACACTGCAAGTCAGCAGTAAGCCAGATTCTCGAGGGGACTTGTCTGCAGTGTCTGGGAGTCACTCTCTGTGAAGCAGTCTCTTGACTGGTACTCTGCTTCATACATTTCAGCCACTTTTACCCCACAACTTGGGTTTCTGCCTCCTTATCTCAATGAGAATGCAGAATTCTTTTAAAATTTCTCTTCCTTGAGAAACAGAAAGTGTTTCCTTCCCTATAGGAACAGAAAGTGCCTATAGACAGAAAGCCTAGATGATTTTAGGATTCATTCATCTTATTTTCCTTTATTTTGTGACTGCAAAATTCTGTCCTTGTTTTGCTATATTGGAATATGTATATTTTGTCTGATTTTCTGGCTGCTTATGGCAAGAGGACAGTCCTGTACCAGTCAATCACTGTGACAAGAAACAATATCTCTAATTTTAAGGGCATTTCTCCAACTGAAATTATCTGAAAACCATCCCTACATATCTGTTTCTAAACCATATACACATAAATACTAGGTTGAATTAAGTAAATAAACAGAATTATGTAACTAAAACATTATTTTTTTAAAGAGGTAGTTTGAATTATAAACAAGTCATTGCCATATGTCCAGACATTCTAGAAAAGAAAGTTTTAAATATATCCCACTTTTGGATCACCATATCACAATCCTGGTTCTATCACATCATACGCCTATAATCTGAGAAGGACTTCTGTAATAAAGAAGACATTATGAAGCAAAAAGATTTGGAGGTAAAGAACCACCCAGAAATAAACTAAAAAGCCAGGTGTGTGTGTGGTGGGGACTGAGTGCTAAGGGAAGGTGTTGCAAATCTGGTAGCATCTGGAGTTACTGTGCAGAATTAGTTAAGTATTCTGGGAACTGAACATTAGTGGGGCTATCTTGAGAATAAAATCCATTAATGAATTTGCTTCTGGACTATTTGTTCTATAATTTTAAGTGATTCTGTCAGTTGGAAACTCATTTGGTGATGTAGTTGACCTTTAGTAAACCTCAGTGTATTCACTAATGTATCAAAAGAGTTACTGGTAATGCATCCTGATGATAGATTAACACCATAATATGCCACTGGAGTAGAGCTTTCATACTATATTCCTCCAAAGGACTGTCTAGGGAATGATAGATCCCAAAGATGATTCCACTTAATTAGCCTGGAAAGTGCAATGATATCATGAACTGTTTTACTTCTTTAGATATAGGATCATTCGGAGATAAGTCTAGCATGGAGAGGGAGTCCCTTGTGGCTCAGTTGGTAAAGAATCCACCTGCAAGGCAGGAGACCTGGGTTCGATCCCTGGGTTGGGAAGATCCCCTGGAGAAAGGGAAGGCTACTCATTCAAGTATTCCAGCCTGGAGAATTCCAAGGACTGTATAGTCCATGGGGTTGCAAAGAGTCGGACACGACTGAGCGACTTTCACTTCCACTAGCATGGAGAAGTTGATCCCTGTGTCTCCTAGAGAGAGACTGTTATGTTCTCTAGAATTTTCCTACAGAAAAGTTTCCATTTTGGAGTTTCTTAGCTTTGTACGTTCTCAGTAATCAATTTGAATATATTCTATGCTTAGAATTACATTGCAAGCATATATCAGAGATGCCTTTTAGCAGCTGTTTTTAATGGAGCCTGACCAGGCAAACACATATATCAGATATGGTGCAGAGTGTTAATTTCATTCTCTTTCTTAGTGTGGAGTGGAGAGGTAGGACTGACAAAATAATTTAAGAGTCAAGACTGTGGGTAATGAGCAAATTTCATTTTGTGCATTATTTCTGAGAATATGGTAGCAGTTACCTAAAAGATTGTTTTGAGAAAGATTCTGAGGCAACAGTCAGGTGTTGCAGGAAAGTATGCCATGATCAATTAATGGTGACTGTTCTCAAAGTCTGGGTAGAAGAGAAAGTGGAAGCACTATTTTCTTTTTGGCATTCCTTGCAAGTGGAAACTAAGATTGCTATAGATTATATTTTCAGAAAAGAGAAGCAGGGGCCCCACAGGTACAGAGTGAGATTGCAGTGCTATACTGCGATGTGTTTGAAAGTTAAGCTCTAAAATTTCAGTATGGACTGAGTAAGGAAGGTGATATACGTGTAATAGTGAGTAAAGGTTAGAGAGAGTATGAATGGCTTTATTGAATGGAAAATATCAGAGTGAATTTTAGATTTCATTGGAGATGATTTTCATGCATAGAAAAGGCTACTTTTGATTATTTTAAAGTAATATTTATTCAACTTATAAATTCAGAAACTTTGTTTTTCCTTTAGTCTTGGTTCATCTTATTTTTCTACTTTTAAGTAGAGCAAATTTTGATGATTATTTTGTCTAGTTTGGTTTAACTTACAAACTTGGTCTATTAAGTTGCTTCAAAATTTTTAAACTTCATTTAACCTATTTCTTTTTTAAATAGTTCAAAGGTACAACTAATAAAAAATAAAATCATCCCAAATACTTAAACATTTCCAGAAAATCTAATATATTCCATATGGTGAATCAAAAAGTATTTACCAAGATTAAATACCATTATATTTTTCAAACAGAAAAAGTTTAAGAATAGTTGCTCAGTGAACACAAATCTAATCTGTTAGATCCTTTGAAGTGTCAAATTATTTTAAATATTAGAGTTAATTTAAATATAAAATGCAGACTTCAGTTCAAATTAAGTCCTTAGCTTATTATCTTGTAACCTCTTTGTTTTAAAAACAGATAAAGATTGTCTACTTTAATATAGAATTTTTAAATATCCCCAAATAAAAACCTAATAGAAGACAGATATTAAATCTTTCATGAGATATCAAGGTATAAAGTAGGAAAGATAGTTATCCCAGGATTCCAAAGGTCCATGGAAAACTCTAGATTTCCATGAAATATATTTTTCAAAAATTACTTCTGTTGCAAACTTGGGCTATAATTATTCAAAACAAAGAAGGTTCCTAGCTTCTGGGACTCCCACTTTTTTTTTCCAAAGTGAGGTAAGAATCATTATAACACAGAATTAACCATTTAAAGTATGCAAATCAGTGGCATTTAACATGTTCACAGTGTCATACAGTCATCACCTTGACTCATTATAAAAATTTTTTCTTCACCCAAAAAGGCAAACTTATACCCAATTCCCTAGTCCTTTCCCAGGTGTCACTAATAGTAAAGAACCTGCTTGTGAATGCAGGAGACATGAGATGGGGGTTTGATCCCATGTCGGAAAGATCCCCTGGAGAAGGACATGACAGATCACTCCACTATTCTCGCCTCGAGCATCTCATGGACAGAGGAGCATACAGGCTACAGTCCATAAGATTGCAAGGAGTTGGACACGACTGAAGCAATTTACCATGCTTGCAATGTATCAGCCCTTGGCATCTACTGTTCTGCCTTCTGTCTCTATGGATTTACCTATTCTGAATATTTCTTATAAATTAAACCATATAATATATGGCCTTTTATGTCTGGCTTCCTTAAACTAGCATAATATCTTCAAGGTTGATTCATGCTGTAGTAGGCATCAATACTTCATTCCTTTTTATGGCTGACTAATATTCCATTGTGTAGATGCACCATGTTTTGTTTATCCTGTCTAAGAACTGATGGACATTTGGGTTATTTTTACTCTTTGGCTATTGTGTACAATAGTGCTTCTATGAACAGTCATGTACAAGTTTTTTATTTAAATACCTGTTTTCAACTCTTCATTTTGAGGAGCTAAGAAACTTACTCACATTTAACAGCTAATACTGGAACTGGGATATGAATCTGGACTTCATGGTCTAAAATATATGTTTTTTCCAGGAGAGAGCAATATTTTCCAGGGGAAAAAAGAGCCAAGGAAATAGTCCATTTTTTTTTTCAAAAGGATCTGAAACTACCATTTTCCTTTCATAGAAGAATCAAATGGAATTGGATTATTCCTCACATTCTAAAGTAGTCTATAATTAAAAAGGGATAGAAAAGACTTAGAGAAGAAAGGGATATGATCAATTATAAATTATCCCTATATTTACATATGGACACTGTTTCTCCTACTTTCTTTCAATTCATGTCAGGGGCTTCTGTTTATAAATATTATTGACCAATATACCAGTTAGCTATTATCTGGAAGAAAAAGTCTCTGAGAGCAAAGCAGCATCATGTTTTGTCAGTGTTCTTTTGTAAATGATTCCCTCTAGTGGCTTGAAATTTTTGTCACTGTGTTGACAAGATTTCTGTCTTGAA
This sequence comes from Neotragus pygmaeus, assembly GCA_006410875.1. NCBI lineage: Eukaryota > Metazoa > Chordata > Mammalia > Artiodactyla > Bovidae > Neotragus > Neotragus pygmaeus. The sequence continues at coordinate 176,372 of SJYV01003225.1, forward strand.
AAACTTAAGTGAGAGAGACCCAGTATATTTATTACTGATAGCAATCAAAATCACAACAGCAAAACAATAATCCTGAAGGTTTCTGACTGTCATCACATACAGGAAACCAGAGTCATCTTTTAAAATATCTCATCAAGCTAGGTCCTGATTTTACATTCCAATTAGAATAAACTCCAAACTCTTTTCTGTGCCTTATAAAACCATAACGACTTGACGCCTACCTGTTGCTCCATACTCTTGCTAGAATGTCAACCATTGGGGTTCAGGAACTTCTCTGAGTCTGCCTCATTGTTTTGTCTCCAGCACCGGAATAATGCCTGGCAAATGGCTGGTGCCATCAGAAGCATATGAATGGTTGAGTGAATGTCTTCTCCTCCTACTCTCTTGGTCTGATCTCCTTTCTTTTTTCAATACCTTGAGCATATCAAACTCCTTATTGCATCATGGCCTTGGCATTTGCAATCCCCAGTTAGCTGGAATTTTCTCCTCTAGATCATTGCATGTAGAGGAAAATTCTTCATACCCCTCAGTTCCCAGGCACCATGAAGAGATCATGTGAAGTAGATCCCTGCCCCTTTCATTACATCTTGTTACATCCTTCTGTATGTTTCCTTCACAATCAGTTTGCAAAAGCTTATTGATATATTTACTTGTTTCTCGTTTATTTCCCTCAAGATGGCAAAATGTCAAGGTCCAAGTCTTGCCTATTCCTTATAGTATATTAAGTACATAAGGCAGTGTGTACTATGTGGTGGTCCCTCTTTCATTATAAATGCACTGAATAAGTGAACCAATGGCCTAACACTGGGGAATATTCAAAGTAAGTTCAAGTTGATTGACTGTAATAATCTTCAACAATCTCAGTGACTCTGATTTTATCAGAAGTCCACTTTGGAGTATTACATTTAGGAGGAAGAATAGAGCAGGGTTACCTAGCCCTGTGGCTTCCCTTTGGAACAACATTGGGATGGATCACTTAGCTTGCTTGTCATAGGTTGGCCAAGTGGGTGAAATTTTGAATGATTTCACGTATTCCTTGGCAACGTATGACTTCTATGCTGTACTATGAGAAAGGCCTAAACCTTATGGTTTCAGTGGAGAACTCAACTGACGGACACCAGGAAAGGACTAGATATTCTTACAGCTCTATCAGAGAGCAAAGCAGTTTAAATGCAAAGAGCCCAAACTTTGGAGTTGGAACTTGATTTGAATTTTAGCTCAGATACTGAATAGCAGTATAACCCAAGGCAAGTGATTTAACCTCTCTGAACCTCAGTGTGTCTTTATCTAAAATGCATGAAGAATAATGAATGCCACACATTGTAGAATAATGAAGCTAAGGCTAAGGTAAAAGTCCCCTGATATTTGCTGGGGTGCTTAACTGTTTATGTAAGGGAAAGGTACATTCCAAAGGGAACAGGATGTGAAAAGGCTCTGAGACAGGAGAGAGACTATGTCCCATCTGAAACACTGCAAGATGGTGATACATGATCTGAGTCAGTGAGCAAAAAGGAGGCCAATGGGAGATGATGCCGGAGAAGCAAGAAAGTGAAACATGCAGGGACTTAGAGCAATGGGAAATCAGAAAACAGTTTCAAGCAGGGTGTAACGCAATTCATGCTTCACTTTGTCTTTGTTTTAATGTTTTGGCCGTGCCATGGGAATCTTAGCTCCCCAACCAGGGACCAAACCTGTGGCCCCTGAAGTGGAAGCTTGGAATCTTGAGCACCAGATTGTCAGGGAATTCCCTTGCTTTGTTTTCCATGTGTAATACACTAAATGTTTCATGATTCATGAACTACTGGGTTAAGTTTTGAATTCAGATCTGCTGATGTCAGAGTTTCACCTTTTCCCCATAAACCACCCTAGCATTCTCAGCAGGTCCACATCTGTCCTTTAATGAGGGCTTTAAATGTCTAATCCAGTATCTGTGTGACCTCTGGTAAATTATTTATCCTTGCTATAGGCCATTGCTCACATCTCTAAGACTGTTACTACGTGTGTGTGCTCAGTCGTGTCCAACTCTTTGTAGCCCCATGGACTGTAGTGTGCCAGGCTCCTCTGTCCATGAAATTTTCCAGGCAAGAATGGAAATTTTAGTATGAAATTTTGGAAATTTTAGTATGAGTCTCTCTTTGGGTTACTGTGAGGTTAAAATAAGCTAAAGGGGCTTACAGCTCTTACAAAGAAAATAACAACATAAATTTAAGGAAGCTGGTGTTGTTTTTAATGTTATGGTTGAAAGGTGATGCATTTACACCATGAATTCCCCTGTATAATGTACTTTGTAACGGCAAAATGAAATGGCCCTGAAGAAGTCTAGACATAGCTGGCCTCCCTGGTATTAGTAAAGCTGAATAAAACAGTGAGGTTGCCATTTCCTACTCTAGAGGATATTCTCAGCCCAAGGATCGAACCTGCATCCCCTGTGGTGGCAGGAGGATTCTTTATAACTAAGCCACCTGAGAAGCCCACATTCTGGAACTTAAATGAGTTGTAAATGTTTGGCACAAGGTACATACTAAATATCTATCTACTACAACAATCATAATCATTATTTAGCCTTAGAGATAGGGTCAGCATAAATATAAGATAGTTTAGGAATCTAATGAGGAACTTGTTTTGTGAGAGGTGCTTCTTTCTTTGTCTCTCAGTTGAATTCTACCAAACAAGCTGTTCGTACAAGGCAGAAAGTCAAGAGACACATGTCCTAACCTCACCTCAGCTGAAAATAACTTTCATCTCATTGGGCCAGTTATTTACCTCTGATTCTCAGTTTCTCCATCTGTAATGGGAATTGGAAATTTTAGTATGAGTCTCTCTTTCGGTTACTGTGAGGTCAAAATAAGCTAAAGGGGCTTAGAGCTCTTAGAAAGAAAATAACAACATAAATTTAAGGAAGCTGGTGTTGTTTTAAATGTTGTGGTTGAAAGGTGATGGATTTACACCGTGAATTCCCCTGTATAATTTGCTTTGTAATGGCAAAATGAAATGGCTCTGAAGAAGTCTAGACATAGCTGGCCTCCCTGGTATTAATAAAGCTGAAGAAATATCAATTAAGATAAATGCCCCAAGGCAAAAATGTCATTAGCTTTTCGATTCAGGAAGAATCTAAATATCTTCCTCAGAACTCAGATAGTCGTTCATAAATTTCCTCCAGTGTGTTTCTGTGACTCAGAGGCAAGAATGTGCTGTATCCATTTTATAAGATGAGCAGCTGACTTGCTTAGGGTCACACAGTAAATCAGCAGCGATTAGAATCTATTATTTCCTGATTTGGAGTTCAGAATCAGAACTTACTAGACTTAATTGATATCCCAGCTTGATTTTGGAATTCACTGGTCCTTTCTATTAAGCTGTGTCACAAACCATCATGGCAGAATAATTCTGAGATTTCTTCCCACTTAACCTGTCAGTCACAGCCATCTACATGCTGTGCTGGGCTTAGTCACTCAGGCGTGCCCAACTCTTTGCGACCTCATGGACTGTAGCCACCAGGCTCCTCTGTTCATGGAGATTCTCCAGGCAAGAATACTGGAGTGGGTTGCCATGCCTTCCCCAGGGGATCTTCCTGAACCAGGGATCTAACCCTCATCTTTTATGTCTCCTGCATTGCCAGGCAGGTTCTTTACCATTAGTGCCCCCTGGGAAGCCCACATATAATATATATGAAAGTGAAAGTCACTCAGTCGTGTCCGACTCTGCAACCCCATTGACTATACAGTTCATGTATTTCTTCAGGCCAGAATACTGGAGTGGGTAGTCTTTCCCTTCTCCAGGGTATCTTCCCAACCCAAGGATCAAACTCAGGTTTCCCACATTGCAGGTGGATTTTTTACCAGCTGAACCACAAGGGAAGCCCAGGGATACGGCATTGAGTAGCCTATCCCTTCTCCAGGGGATCTTCCAAACCCAGAATTGAACTGGGGTCTCCTGCACTGCAGGCAAATTCTTTACCAGCTGAGCTACCAGGGAAGCCCCTGTTTATGTGATGAGCTTGTTATTTGCCAGTTACGCTGCTGCTTTTTAAGGATCTGCAAATACTTGCCTCAGAGCAGAGCCAACTGAAGACCAAGTTGTGAAAGAGGCCAAGCTTGTTTTGTTATTCATCTCCTTGGACCAGTTATTTATCTCTGATTCTCAGTTTCTCCATCTGTAATAGGAATTGGAAATTTCCCATTCCCAAAGCCCCAGTTATTCCTGGTCTCTTTTTATTAAGAGTTATACTGTATATTTATACTGTATATGTTATACTGTATATATTATATATACAGTATATGTTATACTGTATATGTTATACTGTATATATTATATATACTGTATATGTTATACTGTATATGTTATACTGTATATATACTATATATACTGTAGTTATTCTCCTCCCACCTTTTTACATCAAAGGGTACCTTTCCAATGTTCTGTTTCCAGTGCCTGTGAGAAATGAATTCTTAATATGATAAGGGAGGTTAATAGGTACTTAACTGAACCATCACAAGAATTTTCTGAATCCTAGATTTTTATACCCAAGAATGATTTCATTTTTATTTTTGTGTCTTTTATAGATTCATTTCCTTAAAAAAATGTAGCTATCAAGCCAATTGCATATATTAAGTAATAATTAATCTGTTTTCCCATATTTAATTAACAAGGGACTTAAACAGCTGCTATACAGAGCTCCTGATCAGCATGAGATATAAGCAGTGTGACCATCCTGAGATGATTCTATCCAGTGAAAAACAAGGAAATTTCCAGCCTTGCCATATACAAATGGAGAACTTCAATTAGGCTTTAAAAATAGCAAAAATTTTGCTCTTGAAAATCTATGTTCCTTTGTTTAAAAATATTTCATTTTTGGAGACCTAGGCTAAGAACCACTGACTTAACCGAGGTCATCACTCGGGTTAAATGTTAGGGTAAACATTTTTAGGAGTTCTCAAGGTCTATAAAGACTTTTTTTTAGGGTCAGCATCTTAGCTGAATGTTCAAGAAACATTCTTACCATAATGTACAAATATTTGCATTAACTGGTAAATGCCAGGAATTAATAGATCAAGAGAAATAAATTTCTGCCCTTTGCCTTAATGAAATGATAGTTTAGGGAGAGCAGACTTTAAGCATTCTTTATTTATGAGTAGTTTCTGATTTCTAACTTCCACCTCTGAGGAAATGTGAAACAAAATCTGTGACTAAATAAAATAATGAGGAAAATGAGGAATGCAGCTACTTTGCCTATAGAAAAGTTTAGTCGTTGTTTGTCAAGAAAGAACCATGGGCCCTTCCTCCTAAAACATTTCCATTGGGCTTTATAAGATATTTAATTTCATCCTTGGCTAGGATTTCATTTAGCATTGCTACAAGAAACATTCATATGACTTTTTTTTTTTTTATTTTGTCAATTAATTTGTGGAGAGAAAATCTTTTCTACCTGAAGCTTGATATTTAAGAAATGAAACACTATCATATCCCCAAACTGATTGAGCCTTTCAGATTTATTATCCAGATACATCACATCACATTACATCATATCATATTGTGACTCAAAAATAGTTTTTCCAGTAAATAAACACTAAACTCTTCAGCCTGACCTAGGAAATGTTATTGTTGTGATATAGGAGACAGAGTAAATTTAAACCTGACCTGATGTTCTTTAATTCTTAGTTAACTTTCAAGGATCAGTTTACTGCTTCTTCCAAGAAGGACTTCCCAGATGGCACAGTGGTAAAGAATCCACCTGCCAATGCAGGAGATGTAAGAGATATAGGTTCAATCTCTGGGCTGCAATGGGAAGATCCCATGAAGGAGAAAATGGCAACCCACTGCAATATTCTTGCCTGGAAAATTCCATAAACAGAGGGGTCTGGTAAGCTACAATTCATGGGGTTGCAAAGAGTTGGACCCAGCTGAGCACAGATGTACAGGGTTCTTCTGAGAACCCTTACCTGCTGGCACTAGCTGGATATGAATGCTTTTTTATATCCTGCGAACCCTATATAATTTTTAAATTCTCTTATATGCCGTCTTAAATCAGACTCATGTACTTATTTTATTTCTTGCAATAGATGGTGGATTCTTTTAAGTGAGGGCCTTTTTGCAGGATTATATTCACAAAGAGTGTAGATTAGCAGTCCTTGATTATATGTACTGATTGAGTGGATGAATTCAGTCTTTAGTTCTTAATATTGGGGAACCAAAGTACATATATCTCTTAGCGTTCAGTGTATTGTGAGCTATTTACTGGGACCATAAGATATTTGGAAGAAATGATCTGACGTTGCTGGAAATGGAGATGGGGCTAATGAGGGCATTTAAAATTTTTTTTTGTTTTGTTTAATAAAAAACTCGCCAAAAACAGTGGGAAGGAGAGAGAAAATTCCCATGGCAACCTCCAACGCTGTACCTCTGAAGATTCAGTTTATACATTTAAAAAAATGTGCCTTCATTTATTCTTCCCATGGAGGCTGGCCCTGCTAAAAAGTTTTATGGAGGAGATTTTAATGATACCTGCCAATTTGGGGGAAGGTAAAGAGGAAAGAAAGCTTACCATAGGTGGTGAAATATACCCAGACTTCTGCAATTTTTGACTTCTCAGAATAAATGCGTATGAGTGATGACGGGAGGAGTGCAGGAGGGGCTCATACCTTGTCCAGACGAATATGACTAGACTGACCCAATGCCATGTTTGTCCATATTACCCATCTCATTATGTGGCTGTTTTAGTCACTAAGTCAGGTCCAACTCTTTTGTGACCCCATGGACTATAGCCCACCAGGCTTTTCTGCCTATGGCATTCTCCAGGCAAGAATACTGGAGTGGGTTTCCATTTCCTTCTCCAGAGGATCTTCCTGACCCAGGGATCAAACCCATGTATCCTGCCTCTCCTGCATTGGCCACTGAGCCACTTGGGAAGCCCTCATTTCATCATATTGTTAGCTTGAAAGAAGCCTTAGTAAATACAGTTACATTGATCATCAAATGCAACTCTTTTTTGGTGTAGGAAATATATGAGTTTGAAATCAACATATGTTTATCAAGAAAGGTAGAGGGATACATCTTGACACTAAAGTTAATTAAAAAGTCTTAGCTGCCCAGGCATTTACTAGCCATATGGAATTGAAGAGTTACCTAATTTTCCACAAGCCAATGTTTCATCATGTGTATAGAAAGGACAGTGCCTACCCCATTGGGGATTTTATGACATTTAGAAGACCAGAACAGGTCATGACATACACTAAGATCTCAGAAAATGTTAGATGATGATGATAGTGATGTAATGATGGGAGTGATAGTACTGATGTGATGATGATTTCTTTCTGTAAACAGCACTATGTTATGCATCGAGAATAAAACAAATAAAATCTTACATAGGGAATGCCCTCAGGGAGATTGTGATTTAACCTGGAATATGTGACGGTCACAGTACAATTAAGTAGTAATATAGTCCAAACTCCTAAGATGATATCAAAGCCCCTGATTACGTTTCCTACTCCCTCTCTCCTGTTCATCTCCTGCCACCACTCCCAACACAAGTTGATATCCACACACAAGCCATACCAATTACTCTCTACCCTCTGAGCCCACCAACACCCAGCTCTCATTCTTCTGCCTTACACATACCGCTTCTTTTCGCTCTGCTCCTCACCTCTTCATTCACCTGCTGGTCCATCCTTTAGAACTCAACTTCTTGAAACTGTCCCTACGTGTCTTCTGGGTCCTGGAGCACTCATATTTATCTCTGTTAAGAAGCATTTCATTACATCAACATTTATGATGCATGTGCCACCCACTGAAATAGGAATGGGATACAAAACCCAAGAAATCATGAGATCTGCCCTGGGGAATTTTTGCTTTTATTTTTACTATTGTCCTTGCCCTTAATGACAAATGTTGTCGTATTTCTTTATCCTTTTTTTTTTCCTTACCTTAAGGATGAATACAGGGTCTGACATGTAATAAATAATAAAGGTTGATGGGATAAAAGAAAGGTTAATAGAATCAAAGAAGGGCTTCCCTGGTGACTCAGATAGTAAAGAATCTGTCTTCAATGAAGGAGACCCGGGTTCCATCCCTGGGTCAGGAAGACCCCCTGGAGAAGGAAATGGCTACTCACCCCAGCATTCTTGCAGGGAGAATTCCATGGACAGAGGAGCCTGACAAGCTACAGTCCATTGAGTCACAGAGTCAGACAGGACTGAACAACTGACACCGTCACTTTCCGGATAAAAGAAAGAGATGGAGGCATTTAGCACAGAGAGTAGTTACACCAAATAAACACTGTCAGTGGTAGTGAAGAAGGGGAATTCAGTAAGTTAGGTGGCAGGAGATGGAGGTTAGGTAGACAGACACTCTGATTCCAACAAGGTTGTGTTCATTTTGAAGGCATGCTTGGTGGGATACTTTTCACACAAACGAGTGGGCACATCAAATGTAAACTGTCTCATTTCATCTTATAAGCATATTGGAAAGAGGAACACAGGCCGGTGGCTGCAGAGGGACAGTTATTGCATGCATTTGAATGTGCCTTGATTCTCTTTCAAAGCCAGTTTTGTTGCAGAATATTCATTGTTTTTATAATCATGTGGAAGTTATTCCTTTCTTTGTGTAGGCCTCGTAGGAGTGAATAAAATTAAGAGTCACTATTTTTATGCCCAGTAAGTGATTGGACTGTACTTTAAGCAAGGGTAAGCCTCCTAAGTAGAGAGACAGGGCTCAAGGACAGGTTCTCAATATTCGAAACACCAGATGTCTGTCGCCCTGGGGAGAAAGTCTCCACTAGAGAGGAGAAGGTTTTATATTTTTATTTTATTTTTTCCTTTTGGGTGATGCTTGTTTATTTCTTTCTTATTCATTTGTAGAACATATTTATTGAGCCCCCAGGCTATTTAAGGCACCATGCTAGGTGCTAGGACTGAAGTGGGGCCTAGAGCAGATCTGTGCAGAGATATTGAATGTAGATTAACAGAATTTCTAAAAGAGGATAATAGCAGATGTAGGCCTAGTCCCCAGTGTATACCCTGCCACAGAAATCTATCCCCTACCTCTCTTTTCCAACCCCAAAGCAGTTTTATACAAAAGAAGTGACCTATTTTGAACCTGAGTGATAGGGTGCATTTACTGTTTCACGAACCTCTATGTGAAAAAAATAAAAAAGAGAAAAACAACATTCTGTTGGTTAGAGTTGTAAGCAAGTCTTCCCAGCCAGGAGCAAAAATGATGACATCATTTTTCTTTTTTTTCTTCAGTCTCCACTACTATACTGAAGAAAAAGGAATCATTTTCCTTTCTTCCTTCCTCACCAAAGCTGGTGAAGGAGCCTTGTCTTTTGCTATTAACAGAACACCACCATATTCTTAAGGAATCTTAGTAAGTGTCATCTGAGAAGGGCCTAAGGANACTACTATACTGAAGAAAAAGGAATCATTTTCCTTTCTTCCTTCCTCACCAAAGCTGGTGAAGGAGCCTTGTCTTTTGCTATTAACAGAACACCACCATATTCTTAAGGAATCTTAGTAAGTGTCATCTGAGAAGGGCCTAAGGAATGAAACTCCAGGAAGTTGCTGGAGGCGAAAGCACCAAACTCTTCTCTGCAGAGCTGGCACCAAGGGCCCACCAAGCTCAGCGGAGTTGGCTGCATTGGGGATCTGAACTAGATGCCACACTTTCTCAAAGCGTGTGTGGGGTGATCTATTAAATCCACAAGGAGACACTTTTGTTGTAATAACTGACCAACTGCCCCATGAATGTAGATGTTAATAAAACATTCTTCCCACTAGATTACTCACTTGTGAAGGCTTTGGTAATAACCAAAATTATCAAAATGGTATTACTAAGGGAAAAGGGCTGAGATTTGGTGATAGAACTTTTGGTTGTAGATTAATTTAACCTCTAAACACAACTCATATTTCCTTTTAACAACTGTGTCCTTTATATGTTGTTTTTACCGAAAATCACCATATTTGAGCCGTGGAAAAACACATGAACTTTGACATTAAGGCACTAAAATTCCTGCACACTAGGGAAGTTGCCCAGGGTTATCAAGTTAGGAGGTGGTGGAGCTGGAGCTGAAACTGTTTGCCATCCTTTATATGTCTAGAATCATTGCTTTCTTCACAACCTTTACAAATGTGTTGATCTTGGAATATAATACTGCTTATGACTTTTCATCAGTTTCAAGAGTTTCCAATAAGGCTTCTTAAAATCAGGCACCAGGGAAGTCCGATGAAGAATTAAACATGATTTAAGACCATGTTACAGCGATGAGATGATTTGATCATAGGATACAACAAATCGAGGAATTTTCCTCTCAGTAGCACTGTTTATAAAATGAGCTATGATAGGTTTTGCACGAGACTACAAAATAATCATACCCTTTGTTGTGTATTTCCTCAGCCACTTTGCTTTATTAATGGTTGTACTTCCAAATGTTGAGTTTTTACATCACTGTTAATATAATATGTCTTTTAAATCACTACTTAAAAAAAAAACCAACTATTTAACATTGGCCCCTCTCACATTAACTGCTCTTGCCATATATTTTAGATGATCTCCAAAGCTTTCTGTCAAACATGCAAAACCCAACCAAAAGGACTGTCGTTTTCACAATCACTGGTAATTGTTACCAGGAGAACCACTTTTCATGTTTAGTCCACATTAGATTGACAGGCCGTGGTCTAATTCAATTGAAATGGAAAAATATTTTTATCCTTTATATTCAATATATTGTATTCGGTTTGGGTGAAACAATGAAGGAAAAATGAGTGGGGAGCTTAAAAATTCAGCAGAAGAGATAGGTATACAAACAACTAATGGAAATGAAAGGCTGAATGAAATACATATTATTCATTCATTCATACGTATTATAAGTAAAACATTGCTATGGAAGCAGAAGTGAAAAAGCAATTAAACTTAATAGGAAGGCTGGGGAAGGTGTCACAGAACTGACAGCTGAGCTGGGCTTTCATGAATGGGTTGGATTTTCTTCTGTAAAGGAGTGGATAGGGGCTGGCACTCTGGGCTGAGAGAATATCAAGGGCAGGCAAAGATAAAGGAGTGTGAAAGAGTGTTTAGGAAACCACACATGGCTAAAGGAATTGGAAATATGACTAGAGAACTGGAATAAAATTGAGGTGGACCAGGGGGTGAAACAGGGCAGCAGTAGTAGTGGTACTTGGTTTGCCAGACTTAGCAAATAAAAGTGATCAGTTAAATTCTCTCGGAAGGACTCCCTCAATAAATCTGTTTCACATAAATTCTTATTTTAGGTTTTGCTTCTAGGAGGCCTGAACTAAGGCTAAGTCCTATATGATCTGGTCACTGCATACCTTGCTAATCTCATTTCATACTACTTTTCCTCCTATGTATTTGATTCTGGCAGTGCTGGCCTCCTTGCTGTGTGTTGATATGCTAAGCATCTGCTAATTTTAGGGTATTTATACTTATTCTTCTCTCCATTTGAAACTGTTAATGTCAACAGTTAATGTCAGTCCCCTCTAGATCCTATTTATCTCTCTCTCCATCTATCTACATCTGCACCAATACCTACATCTGTATCTATATTTGCATCTGCACCTACACTTACAGAAATATCTATATCTGCATCCATCTGTTTATTGTTTTGGCCACACTAGTAGATTTTTGTATCAATGATACCCAATTAGTAAGATGTGTCTCAGATGGTAAAGAATCTGCCTGCAATGCCAGAGACCCCGTTCAGTCCCTGGGTTGGAAAGATTCCGTGGAGAAGGGAATGGCAGCTCACTCCAGTATTCTCACCTTGAGAATCCCATGGACAGAGGAACCTGGCTACAGTCTATGGGGTCGCAAAGAGTTGGACAAGACTGAGTGACTAAAACACAACACATACCAGTAACCATACCTTTGATTAGTTCCCTCCTAAAGTGACTCTGAAGAAGGCTGAGCACTGAAGAACTGATGTTTTTGAACTGTGGTGTTGGAGAAGACTCTTGAGAGTCCCTTGGATTGCAAGGAGATCCAACCAGTCCATTNTGCTGGGAGGGACTGGGGGCAGGAGGAGAAGGGACAACAGAGGATGAGATGGTTGGATGACATCACCAACTCGATGGACATGAGTTTGAGTGATCTCCGGGAGTTGGTGATGGACAGGGAGGCCTGGTGTGCTGTGATTCATGGGGTTGCAAAGAGTCAGACACGACTGAGCAACTGAACTGAACTGAACTGAAAATCACTGCAGATGGTGACTGCAGCCATTAAAAGACATTTGCCCCTTGGAAAAGCTATGACCAACCTAGACAGCATATTAAAAGGCAGAGACATACATTGCTTTGCTTACAAAGGTTCATCTAGTCAAAGCTATGGTTTTTCCAGTAATGACTATTGCTGTACTCATGTACGGATATGAGAGTTGGATTATAAAGAAAGCTGAAGGATTGATGCTTTTGAACTGTGGAGTTGGAGAAGACTCTTGAGTGTCCCTTGGACTGCAAGGAGATCAAACCAGTCAGTCAATCTAAAGGAAGTCAGTCCTGAATATTCATTGGATGCTGAAGCCGAAACTCTAATATTTTGGCCACCTGATGTGAACAACTGACTCATAGGAAAAGAGCCTGATGCTGGGAAAGATTGAAGGCAGGAGGAGAGAGGGATGACAGAGGACGACATGATTGAATGGCATCACCAACTCGATGGATATGAGTTGAGCAAACTCTGGGAGTTAGTGATGGACAAGGAAGTCTGGCGTGCTACAGTCCATGGGGTCACAAAGAGCTGAAGTTGACTGAATGACTAAATTGAACTGAACTGAATGAAAGAAATCAAAGATCTAAATAAATGGAGAGGTAGTCTATATTCATGCATAGGAAGATTGTTAAGATGTTAATTCTCCCCAACTTGATCTATAAATTCAATGCAATCTCAATCAAAATCTGAATGTCAACAAAATTGTTTTAAAGGAATAATTTAAGTGTATTTGGAAAGACAAATCTCCCAAGTAGCCAACATAATGCTGTGTTGAATAGTACATAATACTGAAGAAAATGACCAAAATTGGAGAGTTAACCTGACTTCAAGACTTATTTTAAAACCATAGTAATCAAGACAGATGTTTTGGTGAAAGAATAAACAAATAGTGGAACAGAATGGAGAGTCAAGAAAGAGACCCTTATGGATTATCTCTGACAAAGTAGCTAAGGCAATTCAATGTAGAAAGGGCAATCTTTTCAACAAATGGTGCTAGAACAACTGGACATCGATATGCAAAATATGAACCTAAACACATATCTTACACCATTTATAAAAATTAACTCTAAATCATTGGCCTAAATGTAAAATGCAAAACTCTAAAATTTATAGATGACTATTTAGAAGAAAATTAAATTACCTCTATTGGACAATAAGGTTTTTAAATACAAAAAGCACACTCCCTGAAACAAAATTCATAAGGCAAACTTCTTAAAAATAAAATTTCTACTCTGCAAAAGGCACAGTTAAAAATATAAAGAGACAAATCACAGGCTGGGAGAAAATATTTGGAGAACACATACCTGAGAAAGGACTTACATCCAAAATATACACAGAATTCAGCAATTAAACAGCAACAACACAATTTATAAAATAGGCTAAAGATCTTAAAGCCACCTCACCAAAGAAGATAAATGTGGAATGAGCATAGTAAAATTTGCTCAACATCATATGCTATTAGAGAATTCCAAATTCAAACAATGAGACACCATTAATATCTATTAGAATTACTAAAATCTAATAACATAGCAGCACCAATTACTAGCAATTACTGATGTAAAGCAACAGTAACTCTCCTTCGTTGTTGGAGAGAATGAAAAATTCTACAACCACTTGAAGAGTTTCAGTTTCTTGCAAAGTGAAATGTAGTATCTTACCATGTGATTTTGAGATTACACTTCTAGATATTTACCCAAATCAGTTGAAAATATATACCCACACAAAAGCCTGGACACAAATGTTTACAGTAACTTTATTCACAATTGCTTCAAGTTAGAAACAGTCAAAATGTCCTTCAATGGGTGAATGGATATATAAACTGTGATATGTGTAAGCAATTGTATATTACTCAGTGATAAAAAGAAATGAGCTATCTTTTCATCAAGCCATGAAAAGATAATATGGAGAAAACCTAAAGGCATATTGGGAAGTGACAGAAGCCAGCATAAAAAGTCTACCTACTGTGTGATTCTACCTGTATGACATCCCAGAAAAGGCAAAGCTACAGAGATAATTTTAAGAAGGCATGAAGGAGAGGGATGAAGCATAGGAAAAATTTTAGGGCAGTGAAACTATTCTCTAGGGTGCTGTAATGTGGATACATGACATTACAGATGTGTCCAGACACACAGAAGTATACAACACAAAAGAGTAGACAGTAATACACTCTATGCAATTTAGTTAATAGTAATATATCAGTATGAGTTCATCAATGTAATGCATGTTCCATATTATTGTGAGATGTTAATAATAGGAGAAACTCTGTAGGGAGATAGAGAATATAGAAACCCTTCAAAAGATATGCTCAGTTTCTCTCTAAACCTGAAACTTCTAGAATCCAAATGATGTCTACTAATTAAAAAAATGTGTTGGTTAATATCACCACTGATATCAGAAAAGTCTTTATGTAAAGGAAAGCTGTCAAGCTCATGGCAGTAGATGCAAATATTCCAGAATTTTGGCTTTTGCTTAAAACTCAGATTTTATCACTGGCAACAAAAGCTGTCAGTCGTGTTCCTTGAAGTGACAGGTTTGGTTCATTCATTGTCAAGAAAACTCTTGGAAAACATCTAAGTCTGAATAACCATAGTATGTCTGTTTGTCGTTCTTTCAAGTAAAAATGGTGATTGATGAAAAAAGCAGCCTGCAGGGCTTGTAGCTCAAATTGCACATGTGCATTTCCTCTTGAGAACCTTATACTATGGTATGCAGCAAAAATGCTTTATGTGTTCTGTCCACTTCATCACAAAAATATTAAAATGATGTATTCAATGATCAATATTTAATCAAACTTTTTAGTACCAGATTAGAGGTATTTTTAAGTGACACTGCTACCTTTTTAGAATGCCAGTACTCTGAGTAGTAGGATATTGGAGGTACTGCCTTGATTTGGGTCAAGTTATCAGCAAACTACTGCACAATTGCACTCATCTCACACGCTAGTAAAGTAATGCTTAAAATTCTCCAAGCCAGGCTTCAGCAATACGTGAACTGTGAACTTCCAAATGTTCAAGCTGGTTTTAGAAAAAGCAGAGAAACCAGAGCTCAAATTGCCAACATCCGCTGGATCATCGAAAAAGGAAGAGAGTTCCAGAAAAACATCTATTTCTGCTTTATTGACTATGCCAAAGCCTTTGACTGTGTGGATCACAATAAACTGTGGACAATTCTGAAAGAGATGGGAATATCAGACCACCTGACCTGCCTCTTGAGAAATCTGTATGCAGGTTAGGAAGCAACAGTTAGAACTGGACATGGAACAACAGACTGGTTC
>SJYV01003225.1:194323-210174 GCA_006410875.1 Neotragus pygmaeus
AATGGTCATGTATGGATGTGAGAGTTGGACTGTGAAGAAAGCCGAGCACTGAAGAATTGATGCTTTTGAAGTGTGGTGTTGGAGAAGACTCTTGAGAGTCCCTTGGACTGCAAGGAGATCTAACCAGTCCATTCTAAAGGAGATTAGTCCTGGGTGTGCATTGGAAAGAATGATGCTGAAGCTGAAACTCCAGTACTTTGGCCACCTCATGAGAAGAGTTGACTCACTGGAAAAGACCCTGATGCTGGGAGGGATTGGGGGCAGGAGGAGAAGGGGATGACAGAGGATGAGATGGTTGGATGGCATCACTGACTCGATGGACATGAGTTTGAGTGAACTCCAGGAGTTGGTGATGGACAGGGAGGCCTGGCATGCTGTGATTCATGGAGTCACAAAGAGCTGGACATGACTGAGTGACTGAACTGATCAGCAATCTCATCCTTCCCTCTCCTGCCCCAACATTCCTTTTGTACCAGCAGTATAGATGTCAACCCGGTGAAGAAGAAAGTTCTCATATTATTATTATTAAAATAGTTTTGACCTTTAGAACTTCTGAACGGGTCTTGGGGTTAGTCCTGCAGGCATTGGTGGATCACAATTTGAAAAATTTTGGCTTAAATTTTCGCTCTGTAATTCCTTCATATCTTCTCAGTGTTTAAAGATGTCTCCAAGGAGATTTCAGTATAATTTTTTCCTTTAGTTTCAACAAATTGGTCTGAATAACCTAGCTCATCATCTGAATAATTAGAAAGAGACATTTATTTGACTAATTAAAAAAAAAAAAACCTAACCATTTTTATAGCATTTTGTTGTTTATCTATCCTTTGCCTTTTAAACTCTTTACATTTTCATGTCTTTTTATATTTTGAAGTTTTTGTCTTAACTGAGATCAAATAGACCACATTTGGTTGAAATTATATAAAACTCTGAGAGTATAAATTAGGGATATTCTAGAGGATATCTGTATTTTCCTCTTGCATAGAGTCAGGTAGTTTTAATCACTGGGGACCATTTTCTTCCTCTTGTCGATCTTGGTTAGTGTGGGGGTGAGTATCACATTGGCACTTGTGAACAACTAGAACAACTTCATCCTTCTCTTTGGCTTATTAAGCAAAATTCAAGCTTCAGTTGACCGATTTTTTTCTTCATTTTATTTCTTTATTTCCTCTTGAAACAACTGGTATTAGCATACCTATTTTTCTCTATTCAAGAATCTATTCATGTTTCATGAATGGTAGGAGATAACATTTGGAAAAAAGACCCTGAATTTGCCTGCGATGATCTTTATTGTTTTCACATACTATTCCTGGCAAAAAATTGTATTTTAAAATTTATCTGTCTATTTTCTATCTCTCCTGTTAGAATGTAAGCTCCAAAAATGCAGGGAAACTTTTTCTTGCTCTTTGTTGTTTCCCTGTGTCTAGCCTGGGACATGGCAGATTCCCAGGAAGTGTTTATTGAATGAATGAATGTGTGAAGTTCAAAATTCCATCTACTAATAAAGTTAAGCAGTAAAACTGCTGTTCAACTGAAGCTGGCAACTGACAGCCTCAAACCCAGAACCTTGACTCTCAGTTGTCCCCAAGATCTTGTGCTTAGTATCTTTGTAGGCTCCTGTAGACATTTTAACTGTCTAGTCAATAGCCATTGCTTATGAATGAATTGAGTGTATCCCAGAGAGTGAAGATGATTTGCCTGTGGTCACAAAGGCTGGTTTCCAGGACAACTTGAACCACAAGTACCTATGCATGTGTCATACACAAATCTTCACTTTTCATAACCGTAAGAGACCAGAAGCATCCCCTAACTGATTAACATCAACCCCAAATGAAGAGTCTAAGCAGGAAACATGAATTTGGGATTCATTTAGAGGTTGAGGAGATTTCCAGGTCAAAGTGTGAGTCAAGCAGAAAAAAAGAAGTTTTAAGAGTTTGTTCTAAATCCATATTAAATATTAACCCTTTCTGACCACTGAAAAGATTTCTTCTTATCAACTCTGGTCAGAGAATTTGAGCTAGGTAGGAGACTAATGGATGTCTTCTAAATGAGTACTACTTCTTCAATTTGTGAAACATTACATTTAAGCAAATAACAACCTTTCACTGCTTGATTCTGGTGTAGGGATAGATATCCACCTCTCATTTCTCCCGAAAGCCTGTGATAAATATGACTCATATCTGTGTCAGATGAGCAATATCAAACCTTAGTATCATCTGTGTGCCTTTGAAATTCCTCTCTACCTTTCCTGGTCTTGTCAAACCTGACACTTTAAGGGTAGATCTTTCTTAACAGCCTTGTACAGTTAAACTATATAACAAGCCAGTTTCCAACCATTTAATTTTCTTTTTTAACATTTGCTTTTGAAATTGCTTATTTGTTAGGGCATTCATCAAACAAAACCCACATTTTGACACCCACGTTAATATCAAAAGAGACCGTTTAATGAGCAGTGTTCTTTCTTATCAAGAAAAATGAAGAACTCTTGAATGGTAGAATAATCTAGATTGCACAAATAGTGTAGCATTACTTTGGGAGAGGGAGGGAGGGGTTTGAGACCTTCCTAATGCCTGGATGCGGCAAGTCTTTCTGCTGCTATGGCCTTCCTGGGATTATTTTGCTGTTCTGCTGTTGTACTGGTGCATGAGGAGGCAAAATCACACTAAAACAGGTTCTTGTTTTAGAGAGAGGTGAAGAAAGCTGGCATCCTCCCCTATGACTCACCCAATTGGCTATGAGGTTGAAGGAGTTTTTCTTAAGGGTGAGAGGAGAGTGGAGGAGGTAAGAGGAAAGCTCTGGAAGGCGATGCAGAAGTTGAGTCTTTCTAATAGTGCAGATCTGGAGTAGATGGAAACTTGGACTTGCCAGGAAGCATGCAGTTTGCAGAGAAGTGATATTTGGAGAAATGAACACCCAAGGTAGATTGTAGGGCAAACCTATAAGGGTTGGTTGACAAGGAATCCCAGAATCCTCTGTGTTCATCCTTTTTGTGCCTGGGAAGTGTCTAGAATAGGACCTGTAGCCTAATAGATGCTCAATAAACAACAGCTGTAATTATTGTCATGGATTCCTTGGGTCTCTCTACTCTGTTTTCCCAGGTGGCACTAGTGCTAAAGAACACAGGAGGCATAAGCAACATGGGTTTGATCCCTGGGTCAGGAAGATCCCCCAGAGAAGGGAATGGCAACCCATTCCAGTATCCTTGCCTGGAGAATCCCATGGACAGAGGAACCTGGCAGGCTTCAGTCCATGGGGTCTCAGAGTCAGACATGACTGAAGCGACTCTGCACACACTTCACAAGTGATGTGGCGAAAAACAGTGAGTATCACTTTAAGAAAATAAAGGACCCACGTATCCCAAATGCCTCTTCCTAATTGCTTGGTTATAGTCAAGTCATTTAAGTTTTCCGGGCTCCAGTTTCCCCATCTGAAAAAATGATGGTAATGCCTGTCCTATTAACCAGCATGCTCTGCAGTGTTGAAAGGAGAGTGAGATGATGAATATAATAATATTTTATTTAAAAAAGGTATGAAGGATGGCATGTGATGACGGTGATGATGATATTCCTAGCTAATTCTGTGCTATGGAAATTTCACATCAATAACATGATGTGTTCTGATTAAAAACAAAACAAAACAACTTGTGAAGTAAGTATTCCACAGCTAAGGAAATTGAAGCTCAGAGATGATACTCAAGGTTGAACTGGACAAGTAAGTAGTAGGATTAGTTTTCTAACTTAGGTCTGTGCTGTTTTTATTATGCCATGCTGCCTCTGATTCTCATTATTAACTCATATTTATTAAGATTTCACTATAAGCCAGACATTACTCCACGGCCTCTGTATGTTTCACAGCATTTGGATCTTCCCAGCACTACCCAGAGGGTATTTAAATAATGTTATCATCATTTTACAGTTGAGGAAATAATATCATCACTTACTGCTATTCTATTCATTGTACACGAGGCCAGCTCCAACCCTCGGAAAGCTTTCCTCTAACTGGGTCACAGAGGGTTCCAGCTGCCCACCCACTACCGGCCCCACAGGGATTCAGGAGAATGCTATTTATGTCTCCTGCCCTTCCCACAGAGCCTGGCACCCAGCTCCCTGGGGGAGGACTGCTCTTTGGAATTCCTGGCTCGGTCTCCATTCTCCTCCTCCTCATACGCTGCTCATCTCTCCCAGTAATGCCTGCGTTCACCATGTCTTGTAACTCAGGCACAAGCAAGCGTGATCCTAGCTGAGGGGTAGCAAATTGGTTACTGATCTCTAGTCAAAGCCTCTAGCATCTCACTCTTTGGAAAGGGTGCTAGGGGGTGAATTCCCAGCGGCAGGATCCTCACCTGCAGCCGGCCCTCTGGGAAAGTTTGTTGGAAGGATTTCTCCACCTACCAAGTCCAGGTTTTCTGTGCAGCTGGGTTTGCTGCCTGTCTCTGGGCACTTCCTTCCCTTCTCTGCAGCCCTTCTGGGCTTGGGGCTCTGGTAACCTAGGAACTGGCAGGGTGTGGGGGGCAGGAGGCTTTGGTTGTGCCGAGTGTGATTGGCAGCCCAGTGGGCCGGTCCTGAGGTGGTGGGTGTGTGAGAGGGCGTGCGGGGGCGCTGGGAGCCTGCTGCCTGTGGCTGCTGGAGTGTCGGCACAGGGCTGTGGGTGTGACTGCAGTGTGAGCGATGCACGCTGAGGGTAATTGTCAGGTAGCTCAGATTTTTCCCTCTGTGTGCTTTTTTTTTTCTCCTAATTTCTAGCAGGCAAAGAAATCCTTCTCTGCAACAGCGAGGTAATAATTTTGAAAAACTTCCAAGGGGATGAATTATATACTGTCTCAATTCCTCAGTGTTATTGATTCCTCAAGGCCTTGTGACTCATACTTCTTGATGAGGGGGCCTGGGGTCAGGGTGAAATTTGGTAGGCCAGATTTGCCTATATTTTTTGGTTTCACTGTGAACGGGATGCAAGCCAAAAGCATCCTAGAGAAAAGAAACCTGTAGAATCAGCCTCAGTTTGTGCGTCCAGCATTCGCCCTCCACCCAAGGCTTCTGCTTGTACCAAGTGCAGCTTTGCTTGAGGGGAAATATCCCATCTGTTTTTTCAAAACATGAGATTGGATAAGGTTGACTCCATGCCAATTTAGGGGTGGGCTCATAACCCAGACTCCAGTATATATCATGTAACTACTACAATGGTTGGCTTAGGGATGAACCTAGGACTTGATTAAGAACAATGAGGTCACACTTGAACTACTTAAAAATAGAGAAAAATTATTTTTTTTATTGATCTCAGAAGTGAATGATGATGACATTTAAAATTTTGATAATAATCTTACAGGAAGGCCCTCCATGAAAATGAAGGTAATACTAAAGAATTCAGGAAAAAGGAGACAGTCTAAGTGATGTCATTTGAGACCCTGGATCCAGCTGTTCTTGAGGCAGGTTCTACATCTAAACTTTCTCATCATGTGAGCCCATAGCTTTGTTCACACCGTAATCAGTTTGAACTGGGTTTTCTGCTGGGGAAAACCTCTGCTTTTCAACTGGGAGAAATATTGCACTTAGGGCACCTTTGTTGGTAACTGGAGATATTTTTAGTTGTCACAGGAGGGAATGGGGTTCCTATTGGCATATAGTGGATGGAGGCCAGGCATGTTGCTAAATGTCCTACAGTGCACAGGATGGCCCCCTGCAAATAATTATTTAGTCCAAAATGTCAGTATTACCAGTGTTGACAAACCTGATACACATGAATCTGTAAAATCATGCTAACGGGTAATAACGCTTTCTTTATCACCTCCTCCTTCCAGGGTCAGTTCATTTTATTAGGGATAAAATCTTGGGTTAGAGACTCATGAGAGGCTTCCCTGGTAGCTCAGTCAGTAAAGAATCTGCCTGCAGTGCAGAGCCCGGTTCGATTCCTGGTCGGGAAGATCCCTTGGAGGAGGGCGTGGCAACTCACTGCACTATCTTGCCCAGAGAATCCTATGGACAGAGGAGCCTGGCACGCTATAGTCCATGAGATCTCAAAGAGTCAGACACAACTGAGCAACTAACACACAAACGCACACACACAGACACAACTCATGGAGGATCCTGGAGCCTCTCTGTTGCCCCAGAAGTGAAACTGTGCACAAAGCCAGCTCTGACTTAGCTCCAGTGGCTTTGGCTTCCATATGAACATTGCAAATAGCCCAGATAAGGGCTGCGTTAGTGTCCTCCTAGCATGACAGCTGGCCTTTTCTAAATGAATGATCCAGGAGAGAAAGCAAGGAAAATCTGCCCTATCCTTTATGATCTAGTCATACACCATTACTTCCATATTCTATTTTTAAAAGGGAGTCACTAAAGTATAGCTCACATCTAAAAGCAGGGGTATCAAACTCTACCACTTGAAGGATGGAGTATCAGAAGAATCTGTGGATATAATCACAGCATACAGCTTTCCTGAATGAAATCTATGGCATAGCTCATAACTCTTCTGGTCATTCGCAGATAGTAAAACTGTCAAGCTTGGTGTAACAAATACCCTTAACTCAGTTTTAAGTTACTCACTTCCCCCAGCTTTTGTTTATCCACCAAAAGGAAGGGCAATTTGGTTGATCCCGCCTTCTTTCTTTCTTCATTGTTTTCCCCTTTTATCTGCTACTACTGGGGGATTCCCCCAAAGTTAAGTGTTGGTGGGTTGGGGCAAAGAGTTTTAAGAAGGCATAGCCTGGTTTTGTTGATGTCTGTGTTTAGTTTAGCTGGGGCTTTTCTTATTGGGCCCTTTTTGAGGTCTTTGGGACTTCTCCTTTATAGGAGTCTTTTCAAAAGCAGATGCAGCTTGAAAATGAAATCTCTTCTGAATGGTCACTCACAATTCTCTCCTTGCTGTCTCTGTCTTCTCCTTGCTATGCTACTACAGGCCATAGCCAAACTCTTGAATGTTTTCTTAAAACTATCCTCATTTAGCTTTAGGTCAGGAGAAATACTCTTCCTATGTTTAGGGTGATGATTAGTGGTTGACACCTTTATACCCAGCACAGTAGAAAACTGTTCCAAGTAGTCTCCATCTACACCTTCAACCTTCAACTCCAAGGTACTTGATGAACTAAAGACTAAACAATATCACATATTTTAACATAACCTGATTTATGTACCTTGCTGCCTATAGTAGTGCTTTCAAATGTTGAGACATCTGTAGAAGTTGAAAAGAATATAAAAAAAAATTTACATTTCACATCCTGTTACATGTCTATAGCGTGACTGACAATTCATCATATTATAGAGTCTTACACATCAGCTTAGATATATTTTCTCCTATAACTGAGGCCCAGAAACTTCATGTCCATGCTCCAGAGCAACAAAGCTTTGATTCTAAAACTCCTAATGTGACTGCTAATTTTTAGATTCAAATTTTGATCATGAAATGTGATTGGGGATGTGTAAAGTGCTATACCAGTTTAACCCTCTAAGAAAACCTCAGCTCCATGCCTACAAGCACAGTGGTGTCCTGGCAAAGATAATAGTCTTTCCAAAGAAACTTCCCTATTGACTTTTTGAAAAGCATGGTTTAATCACAAGCCCCTGAAGCATTCACACACATTTATTATTGATACAGCACTTAACCTTCTGGCCTTCCAACATTTTTTCTTGATAGAACCCTTCACTTTACCTGCTATGCTCACGTTTCTGATGGAAGTTAACTTTGTAGGATGTCATGCAAAGGCTGTGGTAGGTTCACAGTCCTGCCAATGGCTTAGAACCTTAATTTTATCATCACTCTGAGAAATGGGACCAAATATATAATTTATGGAGAAAAAAGCATATATCTTTCTCTTTGCACTAAAACACCTTAGTGCTCTATTTATGAGTCTGTTATGATATTTTAATCATTATATAGATTCCTCTATATGACTTATCTTTCCTATCAAACCCTATACTTCCATATTTGTCTCCTAATCACCTACTGTTCCTCATTCCATTCTCCATATCCAGATATGGAAGAATAGGTATATATTTAACTCTTTAATCAAATATTAATGTGGGTGAGTGTGTCTGTTAGTTGCTCAGTCTAGTCCAACTCTCTGTGACCCCTTGGGCTATAGCTCGCCAGACTCCTCTGCCCATGGAATTCTGTAGGCAAGAATACTGGAGTGGGCTGCCATTCCCTTCTCCAGGGGATCTTCCCAACCCAGAGATCAAACCTGGGTCTCCAGCGTTGGAGACAGATTCTTTACCATCTGAGCCACCAGGGAAGTGAGTGAATGAGTGAATAATTAGATGAACCACTGGAGATCTAAAGAATAGAATGTTCTCAGCAAATCCACTTTACTAAACTCCACATCTCCATTTTAGAGAGTCAACTTTGTCCTCTTGTTATCACCCTACTTCTCAAAAAAAAAAAAAAAAAATCCCCAAGTGTCCACAGATTGAATCAAGGACAATCATCTGGCCCAGAAGGATTCTTCTGTGATTTTTTTTTCCTTCTTCTTTATGATGGTGCTGGGTCTTTGTTGCAGCATACAGGCTTCCTCTAGTTGGAATGTGCTTCTCTTATGCCACACGGGTTTTAGTTGCCCCGCAGCATGTAGGATCTTAGTTCCCCAAACAGGGATCGAACCCCAAAAGAATTATTCTTGGAATTTGAATTTGTGAAATTATCTGAATTAACCTTTGTCAAGCAGTACTGATGAAGCATGTTTATGGAGGGTAGAATTTAGGATGAGCGTAGAGAGAAGCAGAGACAGGATGGTCTGGCCCTTAAGAGAACAGCTAGTTTGGTTTTCAAAGGCTTTTCAGTCTCTGATGACTTTCCAGCTCCTGGTTCCGGGTTCTGCACTTCTAATCTAGAGCTCATGGATACTCTTTTCCATGTTGTAACATCGCTGACTTAATTCTCTTGTCATTTTGGTCTCAGCTTGAATGAATGTCATCTCCTAGTAGAAGCCTTCTCTTCAGAGTGTCAGTTGTTATGCTCTTTATCCCAAGTCATTCTGCTTTATTTTCTCCAAATCACTTAGCGCCACAAATGGGTGTTTGACTTTTATATTATTTATTATCCTTTTCTCCTACTAGTATTCATCACATGACAACAAGTGAAGTGAAGTGAAGTTAAAGTCGCTTAATCGTGTCCAACCCTTTGTGACTCTTTGTGACAGTCCATGGAATTCTTTAGGCCAGAATACTGGAGTGAGTAGCTGTTCCCTTCTCCAGGGGATCTTCCTCACAAAGACCTCATCTATTTATTTCACCACTCTTTTTCCAACACTATAAAATAGTGTTTTTGTATCAGAGGCCTCAGTAAGTAGTTTTTGAATAAATAATAGATATAATAAATCCTTTCTGTTATCTCAGCTATTTTGAGGCTTCCACTATTCCAACATAAAAGTACCAACCTCTGAGCTTCGAAGCTATAGGGCATATCAGTGCCCATGTTACTGAAAGGTCTCCTAAAATAATCATCCACTTCACCTTCTCCACTAAGTCCAAAGCAAGAAGCCTATAAAAGGTCTTCCCAACATCTGATTTGCATTGTCCCTTCAATCCCTTCTCCCCCAATCTCCTCAAACTGGTCAATTTTATATTTACCTACATCTGTAGACTACTGGAGAGTATTCTCACACTTCTCCATATTATTAAGCCCTTCAAATCATGTGTCAGTTTTCCTATTATGCAGGTGCTTTGCAAATGGTGATGGTGAGGGTACTGATTTAACTTAGTCTGAAGCCTTTTTATATAATAATAGTCAGGGGTAAATTATCATAAAGTATCTTGGAGCACAGTTCCCACCTGTTTAATGTTGAAACTCTTCTGAAGGAGTTTCAGGGGAGATTAAAGATGTACCGCCAAGTACTCATCTTGTCTGGGAAGGAAGTGAGAAATTCCACCTTGTAAAGGTCATCCAGAAATTCAGAAGCACTCGGAGTTCTGCACAACAGATGTGGCAGCAAGTCCCCTACGTGATTCATTGTACAGTATATTCAGGGCTATTGATCTCCTATTGGCAATCAGAGCCCCACGCATCCTCTCAGGAATGAGGTGTGGGAGTGCATTGTTCAGTTCTAAGGTACTGAGTGTGCGGGGGCTGCGTGTGCTGTGGAGCAGCCTCCGAATGAGTCAGATGTCTGTTAGGAATATTGCTTTTAATCTGTTGCCTGTGCTTTCTGTCTCATATTGCCCACAAGTACCTTTCCAATAACTTAGACTCACATTTCACAGTTTAAAATGGCCCAGACTGAAGACGACCAATACGGCTGAGTCAAACCCCAAAAAGACCACTTAAGAAATACTGCAATATCCATGGTGTCACAGAGGGAAAGAATGGGTAGAGAGTGGATTGTTAGAGTCGGATGAGCTTGCATTTGAATCTCAGCTCAGCTATTCCCTAGCTGTCAGACCTCGGGAAAGATATTTCACTTTAAGTCTTAATGTTCTTTATGTTCAAATATTATTGGTATCCCAAACAAAATTGACCTCATAGGATTGTGGTGATTAATGGGTAAAATGACATAAGCAGATCTCTTCATCACAGTGCCGGGAGATGGTAGGCACTCCTTTTTCCCCCCCTGGAACCTCAGTTCCTTTTTTAATAAGAAGAATACTAATAATATATATCTTACATTTTTTAGGCACTTAGTATATGCTCAGTCATGCACTTTAATTATTGGGGCAGACCTGATCAATTGTTTTCCCTATTCTATTTTTTCTGTGTTAAACAGAATCTTCAATAATCTACCCAGTTTAAAAGCTACATTTCTTATCTTCTCTTGAGACTGGGACCAGTTATGTGATCTGAACTTCGCAGCAGTTTTAGACTCAGACGTTTGCTGTGGATTTTTGGAAACCTCTGCCCCTCCTTTGTCACTTCCTCTTTCTGTTTTCCTACCTGCCATGTACACGTGAGCCTGCTGGGGAGAAGCCCTCTGGCTTCCATCAGGCAGCCATGAGGGTGTAAGCCCCTTATAAGGGATGATGGAACAAGAAGATAGAAGGATCCTGGGGCATTCTGGACTCTTTGTACTAGCCCTGGAATATCTCTAGACTTTTAATTTATGGGAAAGATGTCTTCTATTTGGTTAAACTTTTATAACTGAGTTTTGAATACATGCAACCAAATATAGTCCCTAACCAATATATGTACATTATCTTAGTCATTACTCCAATAAGTTTTTTAGCATTATTGTTTTCAAATCTATTTTATATTAAGGTTATTGAGACATAGGCAAGTAATCTACCCAGGGTCACAAGCAATGTACCTAATAAGTGAAGCAGGGGTTTGAATCTGTACTTAAAACAGTAAATGTAAAATGGGGGATGACAATGTTTCTTCCCTAGTCTTCCTATTTTACAAATCTTTGAGCTTACCTTTGTAATCAAAACTTGCTCTGACTGCCTGATCTTTTTGTAAAAATTTCTTTGAATTCTCCCAGACCACAGTGCTGTTGGAAGACATTTACGCTCATGTGGTTATTCTGGCATTAACTACCTGTGATCCTAGGCCAGTCATTTAGCTTCTCTGGTCATTTTAGGGCAAGAGGGCAGCAGATTATTTCTAATCATCCCTTATTTCTAACTGTCTGTGATCCTAAAGGTGAGTTTAATAGATTTCTAATTATTCCATTGGCTGATCATCAAAGTTTTACTTTATCTAGTTCCATCTCATGACCCAGAGGGTATTGAATAAATATTAATTAATGACTGTACTAGGGATAAAGCAACCTTTTCTTTTCATTCTCTCACTTTCCCTCTAAGTCATTGGCTTTTTATTCTTTTTATTTTCATCTAAAATCCAACATCTCATTAGATGATTTGGGGGAACTGATCCAGTCAAGATCAAAGACCATTGCTTCCAAAGGATGAAGCTTACTTCAGTCAGGGAAGAAGCAAAGGGAACAAATCAAAGGCCTTGAAAAGTCATATTTGGGGTAAAAAATAAAAAAAGGAAAAGTACAAACCATCCCTTAGGTGAAGGAATGGGGTTGGTATGTGGATTCAAAGAAACAGTCTTCAAATAAGAAATAACAAATCAAAGCAACTTTAGTTGGAAGGAAGAAGAAAGCACAGTAGTAAACGAAAGGGAGGATTGGTATTGTTTTGAAGTTTTTTAGAAAGATAAGCAGTGACCAGAGCATTGAACATTATTAAAAGAGATTTGAGCTAAAGGAATAATATTTGTATTGTGAGTGATCAAAATATATCAATTAAGTAGGTAGAAAGTGCTTTAACTTAAGCAGAATCTTTATCTGGGGGAGACCATGTCAAGAAAAAGTTTTGAAACTTATAACATACTGTTGTAATACTGCAATGGGTTAGGAGAAGGCTGCTGTCTGTAAGCCAGGGAGAGCATCCTCACCAAGAACAGAACCTGCCAGCACCTTAATCTTTGGCTTCCCAGCCTCCAGAACTGTGGGAAGTAGATGTGTATTGTTTAAGCAACCTAGTTTGGCATTTTGATATAGGAGCTCGAACTGACTAAGTCAGACTTCATGAAGTTCTTACAGCAGATTTAATTTCAAAATTCTAATAATATATGTTGGCATTGTTGTTATTGATCAGTTGCTAAGTCATGTCTGACTCTTTGTGACCCCATGGACTGCAGCATGCCAGACTCCCCCGTTCTTCACCAGCTCATGGAATTTTCTCAAACTCATGTTCATTGAGTCAGTGATGCCATCCAACCATCTCATCTTCTGTTGCTCGCTTCTCCTCCTGCCCTCAATCTTTCCCAACATCAAGGTCTTTTCCAATGAGTCAACTCTTCACATCAGGTGGCCAAAGTATCAGAGCTTCAGCTTCAGCGTTAGTTCTTCCAGTGAACATTCAGGGTTGATTTCCTTTAGGATTGACTGGTTTGATCTCCTTGCTATCTATCCATGGGACTCTCAAGAGTCTTCTCCAGCACCACAATTGGAAAGCATCAGTTCTTCGGTTCTCAGCTTTCTTTATGGTCCAGCTCTCACATCCATACATGACTACTGGAAAATCCATAGCTTTAACTGTACAAACCTTTGTCAGCAAAGTGATGTCTCTCTCTGCTTTTTAATACACTGTCTAGGTTAGTCATAGCTCCTCTGTTCTTGGAATTCTCTAAGTAAGAATACTGGAGTGGGTAGTCATTCCCTTCTCCAGGGGATCTTCCTGACCCAGGGATCAAATCCAGGTCTCCTGCATTGCATGCAGATTCTGTACTATCTGAGCCACCAGAGAAGCCCATGTTGGCTTTAATACAGAGAAAATCAACATGGGATAAGGAAAGCAGCATGGGAATTGAAGCCATAGTTACTTTCCAAACTCTTTCTCTAATTAATTTGCTAACATCTTTGAGACTCAATTTACCCATCTAAAAGTAGAGTCAGTAATATCTACAGCAAGGATGATTTGCACTACATAAAAATAACACAAGTCTTCTTGTGAAATGACTGATATGTAGTAGCTATACAATAAAAATTAATTCTTCATTCTGGTAACAATAGGTAAATTTTCTTCCCTTGTTTTATAAAACTTCAGTTTTACTTGCTTTAAAGCCCATATTTTAGAATCCAGTTTTCATGCAAAGAAAATCTGTAAGAAGAGTACATTTTGAATAGTTCTGTAATGAAAGATGCATTAAAAAGCATAATAAATTTGTATTTTTATAATATGCTATATACAGACTGCTTGTATTTTATCATACTTATAACTGAAGTTTTCACTTTTCAGGAATTTTGACATTTGTTTGGAGAGCCTCACTTGACCTCTTTTTGGGGAGCTGAATTGGACTGAACATGAGGTACTGTTTTTTTCTCATGAGGTACTGAGTTTCCTCAGAAAATAGAGAAAACTATTTTCTCCAGAGCAAATGTTTATTGCACTTCATGTGGAAGGAAAGTAAATCACCTTACTAGAAACACCATGAACATTCTGGATTTAATTAAAAATATGGCAGAGCTAGAGAAATTTGTTTTTGAGTTTCTTAGATAGACTGTATTTCATGGAGTCATTTTTATTTTATCAATTACTTTCTAGGAAATGAACACTTTTAGGCTCTAGTATGGGAAAAGTGTGTGAAAGACTTAGAGCTTCCTTTGAATAAATGTTTTGTGCATTTTTTCAGGACATTTTAAGGCTGACACTACTCAAAATTACTAATAGAATTTAACTGGTACATTGGTTGTGGATGATTGGACAATATTTAGTTTTGTTTTATGTGATGCAGGTTTTTAATACATGCACAAATCTGGATAAGAAGCTAACTGAAGAAGTGGACCTGTGAGCTCTAATTGATACTCACTTTCCTACATCATGTTAGTTTCATGGAACACTCTAGGCTGCCATTAGATCTAAGCCTCTGAAACTCTGTATTATGGATGGTCCTACTGCATAAAAATAACCCAGTCCTCAGGCCCTTTACAAATTCCTTGGGGTATGATGTAGAAATCTCTTTTTAAAAGAAGCTTTCTAGATGATTCCATGAGCATCAATGTGATTTCCTATCACCCTTGTGGTCAAAAATCCCACAGCCTCTGTATGTGATGCAGAGGTGGTTACACTGTGATGTTCAGTTATTTAAAGACTTAAACACTTCTTGAAGAAGTGAAATACACCAGAGGGACATGGCAGGGGACCTACAAAGTCACAGAATGAAATCAACATTAGGAACTGTTGTGTCTGTCAATGACCACCAGTGCTGAGATCAAAAATAACTGTCATTAGATTCTGTCAGTCACTGGAACTACACTATCTTGAAGAGAGGCTGCTGTAAGTCATGATGATGAACACCCCTGCCGGTATCTTTGGGAACTGCCAATAAGGAGAGAAACTGCCTACTTCTTGTTTCTTTGAACTGCTAAAGAACCTGTCATTACCCATTGATGGGCATCATCACATTTCAGCAGATATTTCTGTTTTATTGGCTTGGGGTTAATTAAGAGAATAATAATTTGTGGGATAACCATTTAATAAAATAGTATTATGATTCTATTTCAGAATTCCCTCTGAGCTTGATCTCTCAGGAGACTAGAAGTCACTGCCTTTGATGCATTTTTTAATAAAGGGAAAGAAATATGGTAAGGAGGGAGGCTCTGGAATTGCCAGAAACAGATTCTTCCTAACTGGAGAAACCATAAAATTGGCTCCAGCTTTGGATTCCCAGAGTGACTTGAGTGAAGAAGGTTATAGAA
Source organism: Neotragus pygmaeus (assembly GCA_006410875.1). Taxonomy (NCBI): domain Eukaryota; kingdom Metazoa; phylum Chordata; class Mammalia; order Artiodactyla; family Bovidae; genus Neotragus; species Neotragus pygmaeus. The sequence continues at coordinate 209,448 of SJYV01003225.1, forward strand.
TAAAGATGAAGTCATGGGCTGGATCATTTTCTGAAGGCTGTTGCTATTAAGTGGCACATGCTAGGTCACTTAAACGATCAGAAATACATTGTCTCACAGTCCTGGAGGCTAGATGTTCAAACTGAATGTTTTGGCAGAGCCATGATCTCACTTAAGACTCTAGTTTAGGAGTGTTATTTGCTTATCCCTCATTTCTACTGACCACAGCCAATCCTCAAGTGTTTTTTGGCTTTAGATTCATCATTTCAATCTCTTCTTCCATCATTACATGGTCTCCTCTGTGTGTTTCTCTGTGTTCTGTGTTCTTATAGAGACACTAGTAATTTGATGGGGACCCACTGTTACCTTGTATGACCACAATTTAATTCTGTCTGCAAAGACTCTATTTGCAAATAAGGTTGTATGCTGAAGTTCTGGGTTGACATGAATTTTGGGGAATGGATGTCATTAAACCAATACACAGACAATTGGCAAGATTTGAATTTCTTTTTTTTTCATTTTTTAATATAAATTTATTTATTTTAATTGGAGGTTAATTACTTTACAATATTGTATTGGTTTTCCCATACATCAATATGAATCCACCACAGGTATACATGTGTTCCCCATCCTGAACCCCCCTCCCTCCTCCCTCCCTGTACCATCCCCACAACTTTAAATGAGCCAAAGGACAAAATGACCCTTAAAATTGGGAAAACAGCTATTTACAAGGTCTGATTTTTTTTTT
>SJYV01003225.1:211032-230322 GCA_006410875.1 Neotragus pygmaeus
GGAGAGCCTCACTTGACCTCTTTTTGGGGAGCTGAATTGGACTGAACATGAGGTACTGTTTTTTTCTCATGAGGTACTGAGTTTCCTCAGAAAATAGAGAAAACTATTTTCTCCAGAGCAAATGTTTATTGCACTTCATGTGGAAGGAAAGTAAATCACCTTACTAGAAACACCATGAACATTCTGGATTTAATTAAAAATATGGCAGAGCTAGAGAAATTTGTTTTTGAGTTTCTTAGATAGACTGTATTTCATGGAGTCATTTTTATTTTATCAATTACTTTCTAGGAAATGAACACTTTTAGGCTCTAGTATGGGAAAAGTGTGTGAAAGACTTAGAGCTTCCTTTGAATAAATGTTTTGTGCATTTTTTCAGGACATTTTAAGGCTGACACTACTCAAAATTACTAATAGAATTTAACTGGTACATTGGTTGTGGATGATTGGACAATATTTAGTTTTGTTTTATGTGATGCAGGTTTTTAATACATGCACAAATCTGGATAAGAAGCTAACTGAAGAAGTGGACCTGTGAGCTCTAATTGATACTCACTTTCCTACATCATGTTAGTTTCATGGAACACTCTAGGCTGCCATTAGATCTAAGCCTCTGAAACTCTGTATTATGGATGGTCCTACTGCATAAAAATAACCCAGTCCTCAGGCCCTTTACAAATTCCTTGGGGTATGATGTAGAAATCTCTTTTTAAAAGAAGCTTTCTAGATGATTCCATGAGCATCAATGTGATTTCCTATCACCCTTGTGGTCAAAAATCCCACAGCCTCTGTATGTGATGCAGAGGTGGTTACACTGTGATGTTCAGTTATTTAAAGACTTAAACACTTCTTGAAGAAGTGAAATACACCAGAGGGACATGGCAGGGGACCTACAAAGTCACAGAATGAAATCAACATTAGGAACTGTTGTGTCTGTCAATGACCACCAGTGCTGAGATCAAAAATAACTGTCATTAGATTCTGTCAGTCACTGGAACTACACTATCTTGAAGAGAGGCTGCTGTAAGTCATGATGATGAACACCCCTGCCGGTATCTTTGGGAACTGCCAATAAGGAGAGAAACTGCCTACTTCTTGTTTCTTTGAACTGCTAAAGAACCTGTCATTACCCATTGATGGGCATCATCACATTTCAGCAGATATTTCTGTTTTATTGGCTTGGGGTTAATTAAGAGAATAATAATTTGTGGGATAACCATTTAATAAAATAGTATTATGATTCTATTTCAGAATTCCCTCTGAGCTTGATCTCTCAGGAGACTAGAAGTCACTGCCTTTGATGCATTTTTTAATAAAGGGAAAGAAATATGGTAAGGAGGGAGGCTCTGGAATTGCCAGAAACAGATTCTTCCTAACTGGAGAAACCATAAAATTGGCTCCAGCTTTGGATTCCCAGAGTGACTTGAGTGAAGAAGGTTATAGAATAAAGATGAAGTCATGGGCTGGATCATTTTCTGAAGGCTGTTGCTATTAAGTGGCACATGCTAGGTCACTTAAACGATCAGAAATACATTGTCTCACAGTCCTGGAGGCTAGATGTTCAAACTGAATGTTTTGGCAGAGCCATGATCTCACTTAAGACTCTAGTTTAGGAGTGTTATTTGCTTATCCCTCATTTCTACTGACCACAGCCAATCCTCAAGTGTTTTTTGGCTTTAGATTCATCATTTCAATCTCTTCTTCCATCATTACATGGTCTCCTCTGTGTGTTTCTCTGTGTTCTGTGTTCTTATAGAGACACTAGTAATTTGATGGGGACCCACTGTTACCTTGTATGACCACAATTTAATTCTGTCTGCAAAGACTCTATTTGCAAATAAGGTTGTATGCTGAAGTTCTGGGTTGACATGAATTTTGGGGAATGGATGTCATTAAACCAATACACAGACAATTGGCAAGATTTGAATTTCTTTTTTTTTCATTTTTTAATATAAATTTATTTATTTTAATTGGAGGTTAATTACTTTACAATATTGTATTGGTTTTCCCATACATCAATATGAATCCACCACAGGTATACATGTGTTCCCCATCCTGAACCCCCCTCCCTCCTCCCTCCCTGTACCATCCCCACAACTTTAAATGAGCCAAAGGACAAAATGACCCTTAAAATTGGGAAAACAGCTATTTACAAGGTCTGATTTTTTTTTTTTTTCCTGAATGGATGTGTCCATTGCCCAAGTCATACAGATAAACTAGTTTGCTTGGATTCCAGTACCTGTGTTTAGGACTGAAAACTTGAAAAAGATGTGATTAAGGAGAACTATATATCCAACTATTTCTCGGAGTCTCCATTGTTAGTCTTTTCATGAAAAGAAAAGAACACCAGAAATTAACAAGGATTTCGCTAGGGAATTAAAAAGAAATTGTCTGGTTGTCACACATCATACTACAAGGCAAATGAGCTGATGAAATTAGTTGGCCTTTTTAACACAGTTCCAAAAAGTAGATCATAATGTGGGAGTTCAAGATGGTGAACCCTGAATAGCTCAGAGTCTAAGAAATTTTAACTTAGGGAATAGTTTGAAGATACACTTTACATAAAGCCCATTTTCCCCTGATATTATTTTTTCATTATCTGATTGCACAAACATCTTATTGGTATAAAGCTTTCCAACACTGCCCATTTTTGTACAAATCATTTTCAGCATAAGAAGAAAAATGATGATGAAGGATTTGGTAGTCTGTCGTTCTTCGTTGTGGCAGCAAAAGCTATTTGAGCATTTATTTTTATTTATTTTATTTATTTTTTTACACATCATCTGATTTTTTTAAATTATTTTTTAAATTTGACTTTACAATACTCTATTGGCTTTGCCATACATCGACATGAATCCACCACAAGGAAAGCTCTTTTATAAGAACAAAAGGCTTCCCTGGTGGCTCAGATGGTAAAGAATCTGCCTGCAATGCAGGAGACCTGGGTTCGATCTCTGGTCAGGAAGATCCCCTGGAGAAGGGAATGGCTACCCACTCCAATATTCTTGACTGGATAATTCCATGGACAGAGGAGCCTGGGGGGCTACAGTCTATGGGGTCGCAAGAATTGGACACGACTGAGTGACTAACGCTTTCACTTTCTTTCAATATGAAAACTGGATAGATTTGTCTAGTAGAATCCAAGTGAAGTGAAGTTGCAAAGTTGCGTCTGACTCTTTGCGATCCTATGGACTGTAGCCCACCAGGCTTCTCCATCCATGAGAGTTTCCAGGCAAGAATACTGGGGTGGGTTGCTATTTTTTTCTCCAGGGGATTTTCCCAACCCAGGGATTAAACCTGGGTCTCCCACATTGCAGGCAGACTCTTTACCATCTGGGCCACCAGGGAATCCCCTAGAATCCAAGAGTCAGAGCCTAAAATTCTAGAGACAGAGAGAAGTTAATAAGAATTGACACAATTTATTAAGTAGCTAAACAACTTTCAAAAGGAATTGACCTGAAATCAAATACATTTAACACTTCTGGAAGCACAGAGAGAAATTCCCTTGTACATTTAATGCAGGCATGAATTTATCTGTTGAGAATTTTTTATGGACACTTTTGCCCTGATTTGTGTCTCTCTGAGGGAGTGATACTTGTTAGGGATGCAAAAAAGATATGGCATGATATTATTTTTTTGTAAAAATTTTTATCATAGAAAATTTTAATTTCTTTAATCAAGGGGATGGACTAGTATACTCTAAATCCATATTATTTCCCTGAGAGAATCTAATCCTCATCCCTCTCCTAGTTCAGGTCTGGAGGCTCTCCATCCTCTGCCTCCACTCCCCAGCCATCCCTCCCTAGCAGCCGAACTTCTCTGATCAATAGATCAGAGATCACTAAGCTGAAATGGTTAACTTTGCAATGCCTCTTGGCATAGCCTCACAGGATACTATCTTAAACGTAATATCCAAAGGACTGTGTGTGTTTGGAACTAGTTCCGCAAATTCAGAGCAATCTGCCTGCTGCTTCCGAAAGATCAGTCTGCCTTTAGCAGTTGAGCCTCAGCAATAGAAGCAGCACAGAAGAGACAGTATGATTCTTGTTCCTCTTTATCCTCCAGCTGAATATTATTTTTAGGTCAAGCCTGATCCATTTCTGTACCTCAGACTATGGGATGATGCTAATTTGTGAAGTTTAGGTGCAGTATAAACTAATGATTTATTCATGTCAGAAGAAATTGCTCTCTACCTCTGATAATTGCGGATTATATTGAGGAATCACATACATTAGGGGCATTTAACTCCCTCTTTTGAAGCAGACATATTTGGCTACTGTAATACACCAGATGCTATGGCAAGGAGGTGGTGTGTGATGTTGGTTCCTGATTTGCATATAGAAATAAATGCTTGTGGAAAAAATAGGAGTCAAAGCATGAACAGAAAGGGAAATACATACCAGGACGCTGATGATCAGTAAAATATTAGTACCCATTAATATTTGTTTTGACTAGAGTTAACTTTTAAATCCTCTTTAGCTGCAACTTTATGTAAAGAATAAGCATAGTAAATGATTATTTTCTAGGTGGAGAATTATCTAGATTATAACCATTTTACTCTGTTACAGAATATTAACTGTATCTTCCATGGAGGCCACACACACATGGAGAGAGAAATAATCATGATAGATATGGACTCAGCTCCATTCTATTTGCAGCCTTTGATTAAGCCTATTTTTAGCCATTCTACATTGACTAATGCTTTATTAATATATGGTATCTATCCTACTTTGCCTTATAAGATGGAGAAAGCAATGACTGATTACTAGTCATGCACACACCTATGTAGGATATATTTTTAGAATCTATATTGTAAAGTACCTCTCCAACTTTTTGCTGTAATTACACACAGAAGGTTCAAGTCAATAAAATAATTTTGTTCTCCCCAAAATGAAGTAAATGGTTGTTTTGAAGCTTTCCCAGTGTCCTTATTTAATTGCCGTGGGCCATGAGAATTGATATGTACTTTTTTTGTTCAAAATAAATTTCCTTAATTAATGAATTTTCATGACCAGAAAGTCCAGTTTAAAGCCTACATACAAACTCACCATTAGTTTTCTAATTCTAGCTAAACCCCTCAAACCTTTGCTTGTTTTTACGTGTGGAGAGACAAGAAGACATGACCTTTCATTTCAGTCTGGATTTTGAACTCATTCTTGACTGCCACTTGCCAAGGTCAAATGTCAAGAGATTTCTCCTACCAAGCATCACACTCTTGAATCTCAGCCAATCTGCTTTCTTGACTTACTTTTTTTTAGACTGCTTGTAGCGATAAGCTCATTTGGTTGGGTAAAACAGAGCTAATACATTCATTCATGCAAATAAATATTTATTAAGTACTCTATTGGATTGATTAGTGTTCCTCAAAAATTCAGGTCTACCAAGAACCTCAGAAAATGACGTTATTTAGAAACAGGATTGCTGCAGATGTAATGTATTAAAATGAGGTCATGCTGGATCAGGGTAGGCCTGAAATTCAATAACAGCTGCGGTTATAAGAAGATGTGATGATGGAGACAGAAGTTGGAGGGATGCAGTTACAAGCCAAGGAATGTCAAAAGTTGCCAGCAGCCACAAGAACCTGAAAGAAGCAAGGGAGAGTTCTTCTCTAGAGCCTTCTGAAGAAGCATGGCCCTGCCAACACCTTGATTTCAATCTTCTAACCTCCAGACCTGTGAGAGAATAAATGTTTGTTTCTTCAGATACCAGTTTGTGGTAATTTGTTACAGCAGTCCTAGAACGTTAATACACATTCCTACTCTGGACCAGTAATTGTCCCGGTTAATTGATGTACTGCATGAACTGAGTCAGTAGTCCTTTTTCTCACAAATCTTTATAATGGAGGATATCCAATTTGTTTGGAAAGGTAGAAGAAAAGTTCAAAAATATAGTCAACATTTATTGAAATATTATTTTCATTGTTCTTAAATGATGTTATACACTGAGTCATCTCATCCCAAAATGTATACATTGAAGCCCTAAGCTCAGACTTTGACTGTATTTGGAAATAATGCTTTTAAAGGGGTGCTTACATTAAAATGAAGCTGTCAGGCTGATCCTTAATCCAATCTGACCACTTTTTTTTAATAAGAAGGGGAACTTTAGTTATACACAGGGCACCAGGGCTGTGCAAGCACAGAGGAAAGATGATGTGATGACCCAGGGAGAAGGAAGCCATCTGCAAGTCAAGGAGATGGACCTCCAAAGCAACAACCTTGCAGACACCTTGGTCTCAGATTTATAGCCTCCAGACTGTAAGAAAATACATTTCTATTATTTAAGCCACCAGTCCATGGTATTTGTTATGACAGCCCTAGCAAATTAACATAAGGATTTACACATATTAATTCATTTAATTTTTATAACAGTGCAGAGTGGTAGGTTTTGTTTTCCCAATTTTAAAAAAGGAAAAAAATAAAAACTCTCCTGTGATAATCTGAATAATGTCCCTCAAAGATATCTGGGTCTAGCCCATGGGCCTTGTGACTATCATCTTATGTTGTAAAAGGGACTTTGTAGATATGATCAGATTTAGAATCTTGTGTTGAGGGGATTATCCTGGATTATCTTGAGGGGCCCTTATGTAATCACAGGTATCTTTATAAAAGAGAAACAGGGCAGACATAACTGTAGAGGAGATGATGGGACAACGAAAGCAGTTTGGAGGGATGTGACCATGAGTCCAGGAATAGCAGCAGTTATCAGAGGCTGGAAGAGGCAAGGAACAAATTCCCCTGGAGCCTCCAGAAGGAACCATCCGTGCCATTGCCTTGATTTAAGCCTTGTGAGACTCAGCTCTCACACTGGGCCTCGAGAACTACAAAATTTTCTTTAAAAGGCTGTTTTAAGCCCCTATATATGTGGTGGTAACTTGTAGCAGCAGCAGGATATTAACACATCTTCTAAGGGGACATGGTCATTAGGTGCAGAGCCCTAGTGACTTGAACCCACCGGGCTCCAGCTTCTTGTGGTTAGCTGCTAAATCTACTCTCTCTCTCTCAGTATATGGATTTGAGATCACTCATTATAATGTACTGGGATGGTGTTCTTTTAATGCTGTGAACACAAATTTTGGAGTTAAGCTGGACTGGAATTCTAATATTCACTCACCAATTTATTGGTTGTCTTACCTTAGTTCACTTAAACTTTCTGTGCCCCAGTTTTCACAGTTAAGTGTGATTATGCTGGTGTATTGTAGTACTATTTAGGAATAGTACATACAAAGTGTCCAGTAGAGTATATATTTTGACTAGGTACTTAATTAATGTCACTATTATTTCTCTCATGACTTAAAGACACAAAGTCATCTCTTCATAAAGCTCTCTGTAAAAGTTTCTGGGCCACTTACATTTATGCTTCTTTAAGGCAATCACCGTACTTTTATATGCCCTTCTTTTTTTTTTTTTTCTAATTTATTTTTTTTTATTGAAGGATAATTGCTTTACAGAATTTTGTTGTTTTCTATCAAACCTCAACATGAATCAGCCATAGGTATACATATATCCCCTCCCTTTTGAACCTCTCTCCCATCTCCCTCCCCGTCCCACCTGTCTAGGTTGATACAGAGGCCCTATTTGAGTTTCCTGAGCCATACAGCAAATTCCCATTGGCTATCTATTTTACATATGATAATATAAATTTCCATGTTACTCTTTCCATACATCTCACCCTCTCCTCCCCTCTCCGCATGCCCATAAGTCTATTCTTTATGTCTGTTTCTCGACTGTTGCCTCGTAAATGAATTCTTCAGAACCATTTTTCTAGATTCCGTATATATGTGTTAGAATATGATATTTATCTTTCTCTTTTTGACCCACTTCACTCTACATAATAGGTTCTAGGTTCATCTACCTCATCAGAACTGACTCAAATGTGTTCCTTTTTATTGCTGAGTAATATTCCATTGTGTATACATACCACAGTTTCTTTACCCATTCATCTGCCGATAGGCATCTAGGTTGCTTCCGTGTTCTAGCTATTGTAAACAGTGCTGCAGTGAACAATGAGATACATGTGTCTTTTTCAACCCTGATTTTCTCAGGGCATATGCCTAGGAGTAGGATTGCTGGGTCATATGGTGGTTTTATTCCTAGTGTTTTAAGGAATCTCCATACCGTCTTCCATAGTGGCTGGATCAATTTACATTCCCACCAACAGAATACAAGAGCATTCCCTTTTCTCTACACCCTCTCCAGCATTTATTGTTTGTAGACTTTTTGATGATGCCCATTCTGACCAGTGTGAGGTGATATCTCATTGTGGTTTTGACTTTCATAGGCCATTCTTATAGCAACATAAGATGTTTCTATGTAATTAACTCATAAAGATGATATAGTTGAGTGTCTATTGTAAAATATAAGGTGAAAAATTTTTGAAAAAAGAAGGAATCTTTAACCACTTGCACCATTTTGTTTGTTTGTTTGTTTCTGAATGAGTTTTCTTCNGTCTAGGTTGATACAGAGGCCCTATTTGAGTTTCCTGAGCCATACAGCAAATTCCCATTGGCTATCTATTTTACATATGATAATATAAATTTCCATGTTACTCTTTCCATACATCTCACCCTCTCCTCCCCTCTCCGCATGCCCATAAGTCTATTCTTTATGTCTGTTTCTCGACTGTTGCCTCGTAAATGAATTCTTCAGAACCATTTTTCTAGATTCCGTATATATGTGTTAGAATATGATATTTATCTTTCTCTTTTTGACCCACTTCACTCTACATAATAGGTTCTAGGTTCATCTACCTCATCAGAACTGACTCAAATGTGTTCCTTTTTATTGCTGAGTAATATTCCATTGTGTATACATACCACAGTTTCTTTACCCATTCATCTGCCGATAGGCATCTAGGTTGCTTCCGTGTTCTAGCTATTGTAAACAGTGCTGCAGTGAACAATGAGATACATGTGTCTTTTTCAACCCTGATTTTCTCAGGGCATATGCCTAGGAGTAGGATTGCTGGGTCATATGGTGGTTTTATTCCTAGTGTTTTAAGGAATCTCCATACCGTCTTCCATAGTGGCTGGATCAATTTACATTCCCACCAACAGAATACAAGAGCATTCCCTTTTCTCTACACCCTCTCCAGCATTTATTGTTTGTAGACTTTTTGATGATGCCCATTCTGACCAGTGTGAGGTGATATCTCATTGTGGTTTTGACTTTCATAGGCCATTCTTATAGCAACATAAGATGTTTCTATGTAATTAACTCATAAAGATGATATAGTTGAGTGTCTATTGTAAAATATAAGGTGAAAAATTTTTGAAAAAAGAAGGAATCTTTAACCACTTGCACCATTTTGTTTGTTTGTTTGTTTCTGAATGAGTTTTCTTCTTGGTCCATTTGGTCTTCTTTATTGGCTGCATGGCTTGCGAAGTCTTTCTCAACCATGGATGAAAACTGTGTCCCCTACGTTAGAAGCACAGAGTCTCAGCCACTGGACTGCCAGGGAAGTCACTCCTCTTCTTGGTCCAATATTCAAATCCACATATTTGAATTCTGGTTTCATCTGCTCTGAGTTTGCTCTCACAGTCCTTCCTCTCCTGTTCTCTGATTTGCCCTGAATTTTGAAGGGCCAACCATTGTTATTTCTAAGACTTACTTGCCAGCTGGCTTCCTGCTAAATTCAGATAACAGAAGCCCTGGCAAGAGATTGGATTGTCAGAGGAAGAAGTTAGAATGGTCTTTCCTTCACTCCTCTGCTCCCCATGACATCTCTGCCAGATACTGTCTCCTCTGAAAATCCAGATCCTGCTGTTAAAGCCCCTCTTTTTGGCCCTGCCTACTGAGCTTTGATAACGTCCACTCCTAGATACGTTTCTTTATGTTCCCAGCCCAGGTATCATTGTGGCTCTGGTGTTGAAAAAATTGGGGTTGTCTTGTGTCTCCTTGTTGGATTTCAGCTTGTTCTAGACCTTTTAAACTGCTTCATGCTATTGAAGTACCTCTACTGAACTAGCATGGATGAGTTCTGTCTCACTGTCTGGACCCTAACAAACAGATCCACCTTCCTCTCCACCTGCATTGAATTTAAACCCAAAACGTGATTTTATCTCTATGTCCTCTCTTGACAAGTACCCAGGCCCAAGTGCTCTGCATGGGCCTGGTTTTTGTGATTTGTATCCATCATCATAAAGGTCTCCCACTTCTTACTCATTCAGTTTGATTCTGTCTGTCATGCTCATGCACCTACCTGCCTTACAATCTTGGGTGGGAACCATTTTCCCTGCCTCTTTCCTCATGCATGAATTCATTCTGCTCTCACACCTTTCAGTTGTCACCTTTGGACATTTTGATCACTTTGTCTATTTGGCAGTGAAAGTCCACACTGAGTTTCGTGCTTTGCCTCAGTTCTTTCCATGGCACACGTGCTTATCTTTAGCTTATGTTGGTTAGTTGTTTTTCTCCATTATTTAGACCATGAGCTACTGGAGTTTAGAGACTTTCTTTCAACTCTGCATCCCTAGAGTCATCTGTAGTGCCTGGCAAAGGGCATACAGTAAGTAAATGAAGACACCGTAAAGAGTAGTGGTGCTTTAGCTTAGAGAAGCTGAGGGCAGACTTAATTATTATTTTCAAGTTTATGTGGGAGATGCTGAGATTGATAGGGCCATAAAATCTGCAAGCTGGAAGAAATCCTAGAAACCCAAATAGATACATGACAGTTGGTTATTTTTCTAATGTATGAAAATTAGAATAAGGTTGTTGTTGTTCAGTAGCCAAGTCGTGTCTGACTCTTTGTGACCCTGTGGACTGCAACATGTCAGAGTTCCCTGTCCTTCACTATCTTGCAGAGTTTGTGCAAACTCATGCCCATTGAGTCAGTGATGCCATCCAACCATCTCATCCTCTGTTGTCCCCTTCTCCCCCTGCCTTCCATCTTTCCCAGAATCAGGGTTTTGTCCAGTGAATCAGCTCTTCATGTCAGGTGGCCAAAGCATCAGAGCTTCAGCTTCAGTCCTTCCAATGAATATACAGGGCAACAAACTTAAAAGGAAGTGTTGTTTTAAATGGAAACACAGAGGTCCATTCTGACTATCAGAGTGATAACAACCCAAGAAACATAATTGAAGGGTCTCTAATCCTGGAAATCTGTGTGAAAATAACATGCAGTTTCCAATCTTGAGTCCCTTACAGAGTCCCTTACAGAGTCCCTTCAGACTTCCTGAAGTCTTCCCAAAGTCTTCCTGAAATGAATCTGTAAGGGACTCCTCTGATTATAGGTTTCTAGATTAGGTCTGAGTTTGAGGAGGGTTGGAGAATAAAATAACCTGATTAACCTTATAATTCACAGCATGAAAATAGACATATAAGTGCTAATTAAGATGTTTATTAAATTGAAATGTGATTGAACTAGGTTAATAGGGACTAGGTTCAGGAGAATTTTGAGATAGGAAAGGGAACACCATCATCTAATCAATGAATATAATTGTAAGTTTTGAATAGCTTTCACTTGATATTTATGTACTTAGCTAAGGGCCATTTGCAGCTGGACATAGTTTAAAAAAAAAACAAACACACACACACAAGCAGAAGGGCACCATTTACAATCTGAATTCCAATTCCTTTCTCCTGCTGCTCTGAGAAACATTTTATAAATGAGGCCCTTTATGTGTCCAGTGTTCTTATCCCACTTTCTGTGCAGCCTCACACAGGAGGCCGCACACAGAAGTGCTTCCATCTGCTAGGTCCGTGCATGAATAATGCCTGCAGCACTGCAGCCCGCCCCTGGACCAACCTCTTCAACCTGGCCTCCAAATGGGAAGTTCTGATGCTGAGTGAAAGGCTGATGACAGAAGCTCTCCAGGCATCTCGGAGTCAGTTAAATCAGTACTTCCAGGAGGCAGAAGAAAACCCCAAGATGTAATAAGGAGTGAAGGAGCTGACCTTTCAGAGAGATGCAGTCCTCTGTGGTGAAAGGGTCTGGCCTGTGAGGCTGGAGAGCTGGGTTTGAAAGCTGGTTCTGCACCTCTCAGGCTGTGGAGCCCTGGATGGGTAACTTGCCTCCTCTTTTCCTCATTTGTGCAATTAGAGAATGGAGTCAGGGAAGATAAGAAGGTCTCTGAGTTTCCTTCTAGTGACAACACTCCTGATATGATGGAAACATTGTCTCAGCATCATGCTCTTGGAGACAATGCAAGGAAACCAGAGGATGAGGATACATTAGTGTGAATTTTCAGAGCTGGTCTCTTTTCTGAATCTTTTGATATCTTACTATCCAAGAGATTTTGTTTTATTTTAATGTGGAAACATAAGTTTTGCATAAGAGAAAGAAGTCTCAGAGCTGCTACTATAATCACAAGCGTGGGTTTCTTCTGATTCTTCTTGCTGGTAGGTTCACTGAATGTTCAGGTTGATGAACATCCAAATTCAGAGTGATTGAGCAGGCTCAGATGTCATAAACTGACCCATGGCAAGGACTTATAGCATTTATTTTATTGTTTCAGTGAGGATTAATCAAGTACCTACTATGGGTCAAGATCTGTAAAAGGGAGTTAATCAAGGATGTCTATGGACATTTTCTTTCCCTTATTCCATGTTTTATCTCATTTAAACCAGTCACCTAATATTTATCATGTACCTAAATTGTAAAGTCCTACAGAGAAGGCTTTCATAAAGCCCCAGTTAGGATCAGTTACCTGGAATATCTGTAGCAAGTTATTTAGAATGTGATTTTTCATTCCATTTAACACTTTGCGTTCTGCCTTTTGTTAGAGCTAATTGTTTATGTATTTCCTCACCCTACTAAATACTATGTATTTTTGAAAGTAGGACTGTCTTACTCATTTTTATATTTTCCTTCTTCATTTCTTAATATAATACTCAACATATGATAAAGCTTAAATATTTATGAAATATGTGCAAACTAATAAGAGCTAAAACTGATTGAGTCCTTGCCATATGTTAGGAATGAGTCTTGACACTCTATATTATTATCGTCATATGTTCTCATAGTTCTATAATATAGGTGCCACTATCATCATCACTTTACCAGTGAGGAAGCTGAGGCCTAGAAAACTTCAGTCCCTTTACCAAGGTCATGTACCAACTAGAAAGCCTGTTCTTTTAGTCGTTATGTTATACAGCTAACATTAGTGTTATGTTCTAGCTAACATTAGTGATTAATCCAAATGGATGGAAATGTTAAGTAGATATTATCAGCTATTTTTTAGAGAAGCTCCAGTGATGGTATTTGGTAAGAGATTTGACTGACATGCATAATAAGAATTATGACCTATTTCCCTATTTGGTTGCTTGTTAATGCAGTCACTGTTTAAATCATCATCCTTTCTACAATTCCCTGTATAGTTTAAAGATAAAGTGACTCACTGGGTAATTGGAAAAGCCAGCAGCCCACTTTTCATCTCTTTTATGTTCCCTAATAATAGTCAAGAGAATATGAAAGATAGTTGTGACAAGTTTAAGGGTGGTGGCTGGTGGTGATAGACTGTTATGACTTGGGTGGCTTACTCACCATAATGACAACAACAGAATTCTGTTAGGATACCTGGGAAATAGGATAAGTGTAGCTTGTGGACTTGGAAACACTGAGTATCAAATCCAAGTGACTGAACATTTGCATGAATCATGTGACTTGCATGGGTAATTTGGCATGGGCATTCACAAGTACATATTATCATCTCGAAACTTACAAGAAAATCGTATCTAACCAAGGAATTGTCAGCTGAATCTGTAACATTTGTCAAACATTCTACATCTGTGAGAAATTTTGTCATATTAGAATATGCTTTCTTTTCCTAATTTTTGAGAAAGGTAACTGGCTGAATTTTCTCACATAGCAACTATATAGGATCTGGGATGTGTGTGTAGCTGTTTGGGACTTCATCCTTAAATGTTGACATTTCTCAATCACACACTCATGGGGCTGTTTCAGTTAGTTCAGTTCAGTCTCTCAGTCGTGTCTGACTCTTTGAGACTCCATGGACTGCAGCACTCCAAGCCTCCCTGTCCATCACCATTGGTGATGCTATGAAACCATCTCATCCTCTGTAGTCCCCTTCTCCCCTTGCCTTCAGTCTTTCAGGGTTTTCTCAAATGAGTCAGTTCTTCGCATCAGATGGCCAAAGTATTGGAGTTTCAGCTTCAGCATCAGTCCTTCCAATGAATATTCAGGATTGATTTCCTTTAGGATGGTCTGGTTGGATCTCCTTGAAGCCCAAGGGACTCTTAAGAGTCTTCTCCAACACCACAGTTCCAAAGCATCAGTTCTTCGGCGCCCAGCTTTGTTTATAGTCCAACTCTCACATCCATATACTGGAAAAAACATAGCCTTGACTAGATGGACCTTTGCTGGCAAAGTAATGTCTCTGCTTTTTAATAAGCTGTCTAGGTTGGCTATAGCTTTTCTTCCAAGGAGCAAGCATCTTTTAATTTCATGGCTGCAGTCACCATCTGCAGTGATTTTGGAGCCCCCTAAAATAAAGCCTGTCACTGTTTTCAAATGGAGATATTTAAGATAAAAGAAATCAGGTAAGGTCTGGGTACTCTCAGTATACTTGCCTCCCAAAAGGATTTACAAATTAATATTATTTTGTTAACTTCACTCATGGCTTCCCTGGTGGCTCAGTGATAAAGAATCTGCCTGTCGATGCAGGAGCTGCAGGTTTGATCCCCTGGGTCTGGAAGATTTCCTGGAGAAGGAAATGGTTCAATCCACTCCAGAATTCTTGCCTGGGAAATCCCATGGACAGAGGAGCCAGGCCATCTACCTGACGGTATGCAAAGAGTTGGACATAGCTGAGTGACTACACAATAACAATTTCACTCAGGGCCAATATTAGCTCTGTGATTAGGGTGATTTGTGAAAATTTCTAAAAAGTCACTACATCTGGGTGGAGTCTCCCTTCTACCAAATCACGTGGCTGGATTTTAGCCTCTGCTCTTCACCTTGACTCAGCGTATACAATGGTATGTGCTGGTCCTGGCTCTATTGATCCATGTTTGATCTTTAGATTAACATACATATTATTCAGCAATCTTTTGGTTCATTAGCTTTGGCATAAAAGGAAGATAATTAGAAGCTTTGCTTACCTGAGGGCAGGATAGCAGTGTAGCAGGAGCAGGAAACAGTTGTCATGCTTGATAATGTGATCTTCTCTTTCTTTCCTCTGGTTTTCTCTACGTGCAATTTTGTTTATTACTGTAGACTGACTTGGGTTTCCCTGGTGGCTCAGATGGTAAAGAGTCTGCTTGCAATACAGGGGACCGGGGTTTGATCCCTTGGTTGGAAAGATCCGGTGGAGAGGGGAGTGGCTACCCACTCCAGTATTCTTGCCTGGGGAATCACATAACAGAGGAGCCTAGTGGGCTACAGTCCGTAGGATTGCAAAGAACAGCTAATACTTTAGACTGGTTTGTTTCCACAGCATGGAGACTGTGGCTGCTGTAGCTCTGAGGTCATATAGTATCTTAGGAAAGACCGTGAAGTGCACTGTCTCTCTCTAATGCCAGGTTGAACTGTCCTAGAGACATGCTCCATTTGCAGTATTTGTGCCTCTCTGGACTCACAACTTGGTTGGTAGATTGAATACTATGATAGGCCCACCGTGGGTCAGCTGCTGACTGTGGGAAGGGAGATAGAATCTGCAAAAGTCTGTAAACTTCCATTCAAAATCCATGCTTAGAGAGGAATGGAATATCTCCCCAGTTGTGAAGTGGTAGAAGTTGTCTCCTCATCCAGGAAAATAAAAACATTAGATGCCCATTTCACAGGTCCATTAGTTCAAACTTGTCAATGTCTTGTTTCTGAAGGTATATAAAACAAACTCACACTAATACTTTATAAGACTAAGGTATTATTACCTTAATCACTAATAACAGTCAAGAGAATAAGAAAGATAGTTGTGACGAGTTTAAGGGTAGTGGCTGGTTGCAGCAAATAATTGTAATGCCATTAGATTCAACACATCATTTTCCTGTAGGAAACTTATAGAAGAAACTGAGTTATTAAGGACCACTGGCAAGCCTGGAATCAGAGAAAGGGAAGCCAGCCCTGGGATTGCTATGTTTAATAACTTCAGTTCAATATAGGCTGCTGTGTCTATTTCCATACAAGGAAAGTGCCTTCCAGTGGGGATGGGTACTTACTTCACAGTTGTGTTATCTTGTACAAATCTACCATCACATGCCTTCCAGAATTTTCACTGTCTGTGCTTCCTCTTCATTTGGATATATACACTGTAGTGGGTTTAAAGGTTCATGTCCTTATTCATTTACTACCTGTGCGAACAAGCAAATAAGTTGTTCAGTGGCCCTCCATTTTCTCATCAGGACAAGAGAAGCGTGATGCCATTGTTCCTCATAGAGTTTGGTTAGAATTAAATGCAATAATCATGATAAGTGCAGTACACAGTATCTAACATGCTGTGCATTGATTTAAAATTTTTCTAATCTGTTGTTCGTGTTACTGTAGGTGCTGTTGACCCTGTCCTTGTACTCTTGACATCCAGTTTTGCCTATGCTAACTGCATAAATCTGCTTTGATGCATTTCTGTGCTGATTATATAGTTTAACTCTCAAATAACAACCTTATTTCCATCTTTTCCATTTCCTTAGGGGGCATTAAATTACTGCCCATGTAGTGACTACAGTTTTATGGACTTTTGAGGCAAATCCCATCAGATCTGGACATTTCAGCGTCTAAAATTTCAAGACGATTTGTCACAAAGGTGCTTGGAAGGAATCATTGTGCAGAGATTTCCCTGATAAACTCCTTCCCATCCAGAAGAGGTTATCTTAAATCTGCAGGGTGTACATGTGAGACAGAATAGAGGTTTCCTAGGATAAATTTGGGACCATTCTTATTTCTGGTCTAGTGGCAGAAGAGTTATACAGAGAAAGAAATGTTCTTTCTGTTTCATGAAACTCAAATGAAAGCAACTCTTAAATTCTCCCCTCCCTCGCCAAGAAAATGTAATTTGCAGGGTTGGCTGGATGAAAAGGTTGAAACACTTTAATTATTGATAAGATAAACTAGAGTAAGAGTGATCAAGGTACCAGACAGAAAACACTTGAAAGGCTAAGTTTGAAAGCAAGTATTACATGGCGGCTCAATTGAAAATGCAGGTGGCTATAGACAGTACAGGTGAGGAGGAAAATTGAAGAGATTTATTTTTATCAAGAAAACCAATTATGGAAACTCCAGGTACTTTCTTCAAGGAGGAGTTATTATCAGTTCGGTCTTTGCCTGGTCCCCTATTTTATGTGAACAGTGACTGCCAGGCCAGAAGTGATTTAGTCTGGATGAAAAAAAAACTTTCAATAAACAAGCATGAGGACTGACTGAGGTGAGCTGCTGGCAAAATTCAGATCTGTGAAGACTGTAACAGATTCCAGCGCCATGGCTGAGAAGTAAAAATTTAATAATGCTGAAAGGACTCTTTGCCATTATAACACAAATCAACTTTTATTAATTAAGCTGAAAGGAAATGTGTTTTCTTATAATATCCTGAGGTGTGGATTTTCATTTTCGAGAAGTCCCTTGGCTTTTCTTGTCCTTTCCCCTCTTTGATGGAGGTTTGGCATTCCAAGGCATTCAGACTTTGTATTGACAATTAAATTATGCTGAATCTTTTTCATTCGTTCTTTCATATCCGTGCTCCATACTTTTCTATCCGGCTTTATGTGTCTCTGCTGGGAGGCTGATCTTCATGGACCGTATGCTAGCCTCTGTCGCCCACTGGTTTCCACTTGAGTTCAGCAGGAAGCTGATGGGCAGCAAAAAGTGAAGTCGGGGACTTTTTCTATCAATTTGCTACCTAATAAGTTGATAGGCATTGTGATTCTTCACTGAAGGTCACATCTTTCCTGTAGATAAAGGCCCATGCCTAGATTGGAGTTCAGTTAATGCTTTGCCTATATATATAGCTGAGAAATTCGAGGTACTATGAGGAAGGGATAAAGAGAAATGGATATTGGTGTGGCACCAACAGATATCCTAGATGAAAACCAAGCTTCCAAGTCTGAATGAGGAAATTAAATCTCAGACAGATTCAGAAAGTACACAGGTGACATAGAAAGTAATGAAACTGGAATTAAAGCCCATATTTCCTGAATTCAAGGGCTACGTTTCTTTGGAAGTGTGCAGCCTTGGCTTGAATTACAGTGTTCTTCTCTTCACTCTAGGATTCCAAGGATTGTTTTTATTTGGAAGATAGCATAGCATATCCAGGTGAAGAGTCCTGGAACCAAAATGCCTGGGTTCAAATACTAGAACTTCCCTTACTTGTTCTAAGGCCTTGAGTAAAATAAATTAATTCTTGGCCTTGCAGTATCTTCATTTGTAAAATGTGAATGAAAATAGTATCTACTTCATAATGTTTTTATAAGGAAAATGAGATAGTCCAATTCTTTAGAACAGTGCCAAACAGATAAGTGCATATGTGCATACGCAGTTGCTAAGTGGTGTCTGACTCTTTGTGACCCCATAGACTGTAGCCAGCCAGACTCCTCTGTCTGTGGAATTTTCCAGGCAAGAATACTGGAGTGGGTTGCTGCTTCCTTCTCCAGGGGATCATGCCAACCCAGGGATCAAACGTGTGTCTCCTGCATTAGCAGGGGGATTCTTTACCGCTCTACCACCTGGGAAGCCCTGGCAGATAAGTACTAATTTTGAGTTTTATCATTAATATCCTAAGCATTATCACTACTATTGTCATTAGGCCTTTTGTGAGTATTAAGTGTTCTTTTGAAAGTTATGGGAAATGGTTGCATTCAAGAATGTGAAAGTGAAAATCACTCAGTCATGTCTGACTCTTTTCAACTCCATGGACTATATTGTACACAGAATTCTCCAGGTCAGAATATTGGAGTGGGAGCCTTTCCCTTCTATAGGGGATATTCCCGACCCAGGAATCGAACCAGGCCTCCTGCAGCGCAGGCAGATTCTTTACCAGCTGAGCCACCCAGGTAATGCCCAGGAAGCATTCAAGATTTATACTGAATTTATTGCTATGAGATGTAGAATATGAAAAGAAAGAAAAAACAGCAATCAAATATGGTTCCAAAATTTTGGTTTGAGCTATCAGAAGTCATGATGTGAGATGTGGAGACATTTGATTTGAATAAGAATTCTGGAGGATGAAACAATTTATCCTCTTTTTATATGTGGGAAAACTGAAACCCATATGGGTCAGGCAACTTGTCTAAGATCATAAGATCAAGAAAAGATAGAATTGAAATACCAACCCAAGTTTATCTGACATTACAGCCTATTTTGTAAATGTCAGTTTTAGGCACTAAGATTCTTTTTTTTTTTTTTTTTTTTTTG
>SJYV01003225.1:230444-250245 GCA_006410875.1 Neotragus pygmaeus
TTTTTTTTTTTTTTCTGGCAGTTTCTTAATTCATTCAAAATCTGAATATCAGGACTCTCTTTTGCCTCTGAATTTATGGCTCAAATGCTCAGTTGTGTCTAACTCTTGCAACCTGCCAGGTTCCTCTGTCCATGGATTTTTCCAGGCAAGAATACTGAAGTAGGTTGCCATTTCCTTCTCCAGGAGATCTTCCTGATCCAGGGATCAAACCCACATCTCTTTAGTCTTCTGAGTTGTCAGGTGGATTCTTTACCACTAGTACCACCTGGGCAGCCTCTCTAAATTTATAAGTGAATTCATTTATTCTAATCTGTTTCTCACAGCTATAGTATAAAATATATTTCATTTTACACCCCTCTTTCACTCTCATTTCAGAGATGAAGACTTTAAGAATGAAAAGTGACACAACCTGGGTCTTACAAACAGTTTATAATTGAGTTGGATCTTGAATTCAGGTTTTATGCCTTTAAGCCCCATTGAGTATTTCCAGTAGGAAAGGACAAAGACAATGTGGTTTGGTCAGAAATGCAGCTCTAATTGGTTGAGAAGCATGGGATATTATTTATGTTCTGCAGATGGAAATAAATGCTAAGTGGAACCTTCTAAGGTTACTCTGGGTTTCTAGAGTTAACCTTCTAGATGAAGTGAGGAACATACTGATGGGGTTAGGATGATGTCATACTGGAAAATATGCAAAAATAAATATGGATGGAAAAAAATTCTAAGATTGGCACAAGATTCTTCAGGTACACAAGTAAACATCACTATTAATATAGATATTAAAGCCAAATTAGAGTAAAGGAATAATTTCCAATTGAGATGATGCCATCTAGCATATACCTTAGTGTTTATTCCATGGGTTTAAACACTCCTTTTACAATGGGAGGAGACACTAGTAAGGAGAATAATAAAAAATATATAATACTATTATTGATTATTAATAATATTAATTATATATTAAATAATATATTTTATTATTTTGATATATTATATATAGTAATATAATATATTAATAATAATAATAGCTTTTTAATTTCAGAGCAAAGCTGATACACTCAAATAAATTACTTTTTCTCTTAATCATTTATCAAGAATTTTTAAGAAGTTACATGCCAGTGTGAAAGGAAAACAGAAAGTCTTTAACTCATTCAATCATTTATTTATTCATGAATTCCACAATGTTTATAAGGTACTTATTGTATGTCAGACTCTCTACTAGGTGCTGGGGATCTACAGATCTCTAAAACATAGCAGTTTGCTCTCAAGGAACTTCTAGTGTCAGAAATGTCAAAAAAAAAAAAAAAACTGCAGTTAAATCTAATGTTACATTGGTAATAAGAAATAGTATTTACTTTGGTGGATTAGATGGATTTAAGGGAGAAGAAGATGGGGCTGAAAATAAGTAGAAATGACCTTGTAGAAAAGTAAGAGTAAAGAATGAGGTAGGTAGAATTCCAAGAGGGAATCTTATGAACCAAGTATGGAGATTAAAAATCTTGGGGAAATGAATGAATTGTAGATATGTCAGTATGAATGTGTTGGGTGAAATAGAAGGAAGGAGATGAAGCTAAAGATGAGTCAGGGTCTGCGGCTGTGGCTGCTGCTGCTAAGTCACTTCAGTCATGACCGATTCTTTGTGACCCCATGGACTGTAGCTCACCAGGCTCCTCTGTCCATGGGATTTTCCATGCAAGGATACTTGAGTGGGTTACCATTTCCTATTCCAGGGGATCTTCCTAACCCAAGGATTGAACCTGCATCTCCTGTGGCTCCTGTATTGCAGGCAGATTCTTTACTGCTAAGCCACAAAAGAAGCCTGAATCAGGGTCTATACCCTATGTAATCTTGAATTCTATCTTAAGAGTTTTAACTTTACATAATAAATAGACAAGAACATTACAAAATATATGAAGTAGGGAAGGAGCCAGAACAAAATGATAGAATACGAAATATTTCATTCTCTCAAGATAGGCGTACAGTCAGTTTACGTTTAGGTTTTGTTTTAGTAACAAAGTACTCCCAAATCTCACTGTCTTCCCAAAAGAGATTTTATTTCTCACTAACATTACACATGAACTTTGGCTCTGC
Source organism: Neotragus pygmaeus (assembly GCA_006410875.1). NCBI lineage: Eukaryota > Metazoa > Chordata > Mammalia > Artiodactyla > Bovidae > Neotragus > Neotragus pygmaeus. Next base: position 232,533 of record SJYV01003225.1, read on the forward strand.
TTATGCCTCTTCACACCAAGATCCAGGCCAAAGGAGCAGTCTTTATCTGGGCTCGTAATGCTGGAAAAAACAATGGTAGAAAACGCAGTAGAGACATTCATGGCTTCCTGTTTCAATTCTATTGGTAAAAGCAAGTAACATGGCCAAGCCTGATATCAATGGGGCAAGAACATGTCCTCCTATTACAGGGAGAGGGAGCATTACTAATAATGCTAAGAAGTAATTAATTCATAATTACTAATTAATAGCTAGGAAGATTCATATAATCTATGACAGCATGGGCATAATGTCTATTTTTTTCTATTTTTTTCTTCTTTTAACCCCAAAGATAATCTTGTATGTGTGTGTTTTGGTATGTGTTTTATCATATAGTGCTGGCATTGATCATATCCATGTCTTAAACACATTCTTTCCCTGTAACAATGATATCAATATGTATCTAGCACACTTGGCATACTCAGAAAATTAGAGGAAAACAACAGAATGGAAAAGACTAGAAATGTCTTCAAGAAAATTAGAGATACCAAGGGAATATTTCATACAAAGATGGGCACAATAAAGGACAGAAATCGTATGGACCAGAATCGTATAGAACAGAAGCAGAAGATATAAAGAAGAGGTAGCAAGAATATACAGAAGACCATACAAAAAAGATCTTCATGACCCAGATCACCATGATGGTGTGATTACTCACCTAGAGCCAGAATTCTGGAATGTGGAGTCAAGTGGGCCTTAGGAAGCATATCAACAAACAAAGCTAGTGGAGGTGATGGAATTCCAGTTGAGCTATTTCAAATCCTGAAAGATGATGCTGTGCAAGTGCTGCACTCAATATGCCAGCAAATTTGGAAAACTCAGCAGTGGCCATAGGACTGGAAAAGGTCAGTTTTCATTCCAATCCCAAGAAAGGCAATGCCAAAGAATGTTCAAACAACTACATAATTGCACTCATCTCACACGCTAGTAAAGTAATGCTCAAAGTTCTCCAAGCCAGGCTTTAACAGTATGTGAACCATGAACTTCCAGATGTCCAAGCTGGATTTAGAAAAGGCAAAGGAACCAGAGATCAAATTGGCAATATCTGAAGGATCATCAAAAAAGCAAGGGAGTTCCAGAAAAGCATCTACTTCTGCTTTATTGACTACACCAAAGCCTTTGACTGTGGGATCACAGCAAACTCTGGAAAATTCTGAAAGAGATGGGAATATCAGGCCACTTGACCTGCCTCCTGAGAAATCTGTATGCAGGTCAGGAAACAACAGCTAGAACTGGACATGGAACAACAGACTGGTTCCAAATAGGGAAAGGAGTACGTCAACACTATATATTGCTATCCCACTTATTTAACTTATGTGCAGAGTATATCATGAGAAACACTGGGCTGGATGAAGCACAAGCTGGAATCAAGATTGCTGGGAGAAATATCAATCACCTCAGATATGCAGATGACACCACCTTTATGGCAGAAAGCAAAGAAGAACTAAAGAGCCTCTTGATGAAAGTGAAAGAGGAGAATGAAAAAGTTGGCTTAAAATTCAACATGCAGAAAACTAAGATCATGGCATCTGGTCCCATTACTTCATGGCAAATAGATGGGGAAACAATGAAAACAGTGACAGACTTTATTATTGGAGGGCTCCAAACTCACTGCAAATGGTGATTGCAGCCATGAAATTAAAAGATGCTTGCTCCTTGGGAAAAAAGTTATGACCAACCTATTAGATAGCATATTAAAAAGCAGAAACATTTTTTTGCCAACAAGTCTGGCTAGTGAAAGCTGTGGTTTTTCCAGTAATCATGAGAGTTGGACTATAAAGAAAGCTGAGTGCCAAAGAATTGATGCTTTTGAATTGTGCTGTTGGAGAAGACTCTTGAGAGTCCCTTGGACTGCAAGGAGATCCAACCAGTCCATCCTAAAGGAAATCAATCCTTAATATTCATTGGAAGGACTGATGCTGAAGCTGAAACTCCAATATTTTGGCCACTGATGTGAAGAACTGACTTATTTGAAAAGACCCTGATCCTGGGAAAGATCGAAGGTGGGAGGAGAAGAGGGCAACAGAGGATAAAATGGTTGGATGGCATCACCAATTCAATGAATATGAGTTTGAGTAAGCTCTGGGGGTTGGTGATGGACAGGGAAGCCTGGCATGCTGCTGTCCATAGGGTTGCAAAGAGTCTGATATGACTGAGTGACTGAACTGAACTGAGCACACTTAATATACTCAGAAAGTTGACTGGTTGTTTGGTGTACAGTATAGTATTATAAGTAAAGAGAGAAGTAAAATAAAGCTAAAGTATCTTTGTCCTCATGATTTCTCCCCAAAATATTTTTATCATAAACTCTAGTTTCCTTTTCCAAAACAACTGAAAGCCACTAGGCAGGTAACTTGAGTCCTTATACAATGGCTATGAGACTGACTCTGTTGCTCAGAAACTATCCCCTTTGATCACTGGTTCAATTCACCCCCAAAGCTTCTGGTTGCAGACAGTTCCCTTCCTCTTTCTGTTTTGAGGTCAATTATAGCACATATTACTCAAGGAGTTGCAAACCAAAATGAAAGAGAATGATAACAGCACAGAGAAAATAAGTTACTTTCTGCTTGAGAGAACTATGAGCCCGTGAATTTGGACATCTCAGAAGGGAAGTCAGAGGCTGATATTTGTTACTGCTGGATCCTGTGTTCATTTTGAAGAAGAGAAAAAGTGAGATGAGGATGTCAATCTTTCCTTCACTGCTCTGCTTCTCCCAAGACCTTAGATTTATGTGCCGTAATTTTAGAGAAATGGATTATTGTTTGAGCTTTGTTAATGCAAAGGACTAGGGGAAGGGACTTGTTTGGGGCAACTTCATAATAGCTTTTATAGATGGGATAGGTAACCCAGGAGAAATAGGACTGCATGTTACTTGAGGGCATTCATATCTCTGTTTCATGGTCATGTCTGTTATTTTTGACCAAACATGTTTTCATATTTCTTGTATTCAGCTCCCTTGGTAGTGGGGACGAGCATCTTGAATATTAATTTCTTTTTTCGAAGCTTTTGCCTATCTGAAGATCTTACCTGAGGGAATTTTTAAAATGCTTGACTCCTCTACTTTGGCCACCTCATGCGAAGAGTTGACTCATTGGAAAAGACTCTGATGCTGGGAGGGATTGGGGGCAGGAAGAGAAGGGAATGACAGAGGATGAGATGGCTGGATGGCATCACGGACTCGATGGACGTGAGTCTGAGTGAATTCAGGGAGATGGTGATGGACAGGGAAGCCTGGCGTGCTGCGATTCATGGAGTCGCAAAGAGTCGGACACGACTGAGCGACTGAACTGAAGGATTAGTAGATATATTCTTTATCTAGATTTCTTGAATGACTTCTTGCCCCAGATCTGTGTGAATTGATAAAGGAATGATGGCAAAGAAAATAGACTACTTCCACCTATGGTACGTATGTTCTACTATTTGTTAATTTAACTCACCCAATAATATGTGTTGTCTACTGTATGTATTGCTAGGCCTTGTGCTAAGTGAGAAAAAGTGAATGAAATTCGTGACCTTCAGGAGTTTATAACTTATTCATGGAAGAGAAACGTAATCCACAGAGTTAGTGTTCTCAACAGTAAAGTCCCTTTTCAGCTGTTTCACACATTTGATGAATGCTTATAAATCACAAACAACTGTGGCAAGGGGTGGCTGCAAAGGATAGGATCATATCCTTGTCACTTGTGAGACTTATAGTCCTAGTTAAAATTAGCCAAAATATTTTGAAAGGCAGTATATGATATGTTCCATCACATGGGTAATATTTAGTAATAATAGTAGTAGTAACAATAGTAACTAACACTCATTTGCTCTTATCATTTGCTAAACATTCTTCTAAGAGTATTAAATGCTTTAGCACCTTTGTTAATACAATAACATGAGGATAAAATTTGTCTTCATTTTGTAGTTGGAGTAACTGATGATATCTCAGATAACAGATAGGTTAAGACCATATGGCTAGTGGGAAGTAGGTCCAGATTTTCAACTCCATAATAAGGCTTCAGGACCTAAATCCTTAAGTGAACCAGAAATAAATAGGACTTGTATTTTATAGGAATCAATAAGGACTTTATTGAAATAAATAAAAACAGGTTGCTTATAGAAGGATAGAAATATGGGTGTTTTCAGACTGAGGTGATCAGAGAAACTTACTGGAGAGGATGGGATTTGAAGCAGGCTTTTAAAAATGGGCACTGCCCCTGAATTGTGACATCAGACAAAATACTAAGGTTATCTCCCAAGCATCTTCTCAAGTGGCATTTAAAAAGTCCTTCATACCTATCCTCATGAGTAGGAAGCTCTAATTAAATTTGCAGAATGTTTTGCAGGAACATCTGAGAGTGAAATATGAATAGTCCTACCTTCCAGAAGGTTTTCTGTGAGGAGCCTCAGAGTGTGAAGAGATTTCACTACAGAGAGAAGACACGATTCCAGGTTTGCCAAATTTAGAAATCACATGAACTGCTGGATGTAGAACAAGTTTTGATTCCTCTTTGGTCTTTTATTCCACTCTCTGTTAAATCAGTGTGAGCTGACCTTGTCTTCCCCTGGACCTCTTCCCCCTCGTTTTATTTTTCTTTCACCTTCTACCTTCTCTTCTTATTCTCTCTCTCCTCTTCTAAATGCATCTCGAACATGAAATCATATGTGAAAGAAAATAAGCTTTTTGTCACAATTAATATGGAATGGGTCAAGATCTAATTTCTGGATCTCATTTCCCAAGATATGAATATGACATTAAAGTTAGAATAAACATACTGCTTCATAGAGCCCATAATATTTTGGCCATAGATTATCTCCATGTTGGATTTGGTTAGAATTTTATGTTCAGCTAAATAGGCCACAAGTTTCTGTCAACTAATACTTAATGTCATCAATTTCTTCAAAAGTTCCAGAGAATAGAAATAACCCTTGCATTTTGATGTATTTGTGTGAATATACTGCATAACATTTTCTCTAGGTTACACAGCACCATACTTGGTATTTATGTAAGCAGTATTGAGAATACACTCCACCCTCCTCTAGAATTTTCATGTGCTCAACAGCATTGGCCTGCCTACTTTGAGAAAACTTGAGACAGGAACATAAGATCTTTAGGTACAGATAAACTAGAAAGTTTTGAAACAATGTTTGGCTTCAAAGCAACTCTATAATGGAGCAATTTTGAATGCAATGAGATATTCATAGTAGGTTTCAATTCCTAGACACTATTTTTTGACATTCAACTTTTCAGTTTCCCTCCTATCATGTGAAATGAAGAACACATATTCAGAGAGCAGCTTTCTACTTTAAATTCTTTTAAAAGTAATTATGTGGTATTGCAGGCTTCAAGGTAAAAAATAGGTAGACAAGAGTTTTTATGCAACTTTGTTTCAAATGTGATATACATGAGTAAGGATGCAATATGTATAAGAGAAAAAGTTTAATCAGAACCATGGACACAAAATTCTAACACCAATATAGATTTCTGTGGTTTTTGTTCCAGGAAAGGGGAATTTAGTCCTCAAAATAGGATGTGCATTCCCCAAACCAATAATTAACTTGGAAAAAATAGTTGAGGCAGATTTTCTGAGTCACTGGGATATGGTCTTCGAGTCATCTTTCCAATTAGTTGGGGGCATCCATCAGCCCAATTTGCTAAGTTAAATGATATGGTGCAGTGCTGGGAGTTTGACAGGTTACTCTATTCTTTTTCAGTGGACATTTTAACAAAACAAACTTTTGAAAAATAGCATTTTAAATGGTGGATGAAATGAAAAACCATTCAGAACCTCCACAGCCATACTTATTGGAGAAACGGGACAAATCTCTACATTCTGAATTATTGTCTAGCACATACAATCACTCCAAAATGGATATGTATTATATCAGTCTATGGAGAAGCAAGATGACAGCTGTGGAACGAGGGAAATCACAGGGTATCTCTCGATTTATCATCCAGCCTTCCCCTCAGCCCACTTGCATGGTACTGTGATTTTATTTTTCCCTATGAACCCTCAAAGCAGTGGCACTACAGACAGGCAGGTACAGAGAATGGCAGTAGAAGACTGGTTTATCAAAGCAGTTTCCCACATATATGACTCAAGGAATCTATCACTGGAATTGATTCCAGAAGTCTGGTGACAATAGAGAGTAATTAATTGCTAAGGGTACAGGCTATAGAGTCAAACAGACCTCTAAGTCAAGTCTCTTTTACTTTTTTACTGATAGGAACTTGGACACGTTTTCTTTTTCATGCTTGACTTTCTATAATTGTGCGATGAGAGATAAATAATACAGCAGAGAATTTCCTTGAGGATTCAATTACATAAGTACAGAATTATTGTTAATATTACCATTATCACTTTTGCTTTCTTTCAAAATTTCTCTTGTATATGACTACTCTGAGAGCTCACAAATAAGTCTAAATTCATTATTAAGAGTTGTTAATGGACAACCACATATTCTTTGATATGCTTTTGCCTAACCAAGAGAATATTTATGCTATAACAAGCACTTCTTACTATACTTATAAACTGCAAGGCAAATAAACAGACTTGTGATTAAACTGAGAAAAAGAGTCATGTAGCTCTCTAAAAAGAGACTCAGCTCTTTGCTTGAGCTTTATAATCTAGGCCCCTGGACTCAAGGCTTATTTCTGATGACTGACTTGTATTGCACTTGGCTGATGTATCCTGCATAGCCATTGCCACACCAGAGGTCTCAGCCACTCATCCTGCAATAGAAGAAGCAGGAGACTAACCCTAGTTTAACTATAGACGACATACTCTAAGCAGCTTTCTGCTCAGCAAAATCTCGACTATGGTAGAAATGTGGGTATTATGGATGAATGTTCTGCAGTTTAACTTCACCTACCCTTGGTCAGAAGGGGAGGAATGAGAAAGAGATAAATGGTCAGTGACATCTAGGCATTGGCCTGGATCTTTCCAGGCAAGGAATGAAGCCCAGATGGTACCTCTGAAAAATATATCGAGTTCTCTCATTGGAGTCTTATGGCTAGAATTTTCCTTCTCTTGTGATGGTTTGTATTCCAAGGGTAGGAAACTGAATTAAGAGGGGGACTAGAGAAATACTGTAATTGGACATAGACAATTTGGAAACTTTACTCCTGAGTTGATCCTAAGGTAACATACTTGATGCATGGATAGGATAGACATCTTGAAAATGTTCCTAATGAGTTTCAGTAAACCAGACTGATTCTTTCCATCTTTATTTTATCCCAGGAAACCCAAGAAAGTTGTGATTGCTGTGGGATGCATGTCCTTTGATGACAGAAATATAGAAAATATTTTTTCATATAAGGATACTCATTATTGAATTGTTTTTAGTTGTAAAAATTAGAAAATTATTTATCTAGTTTTTAAATAGTGTAATGCATATGTTAAAAGTTGTCTACAGATATTGAAAACTCAAGTTGTAGCATAATATTCAATAACATAAAGTGCAGGTATATTTTAAAGCATTAGCAGTGTTGATACTTAACTGACAGTCTTATTTTCTTCCTACATTTTCCTAATCAAAAATAAAAATGAGAAGTAAAATCATCAACCTACCTTAGAAAAAGAATGATAATTAATTTTTGTCTTGATATAAAGTTAAAATCATGACATCCACGAGCTGTGAAATGCATCTCTTTGCATTTCTTCTCTATTCATGGCATTTAAGATTGTCACCCTTGTGAATCTGTAGAGAATATTATTTATGTGAAAAGGTGTCAATATCTTTTTAAAAGAAGATGCCAATATTCAAGGTCATCAAAAATTCTAATCATGATGGCTGCCATAATAACAATTGCAAACATTTGCATAGCATTTGGAAATTAATAAAGATTCTTCAGATTTTTCTATGAAAGAATAGTTCTGCTCAAGGAAAATTTTCTTATTAAGCATGAGGATAAAAGTTTAAATAAATGAGACAATTTAACCATTTATTATAAAGTAAAAATTTAAAATAGAAGAGAATAAAGCATAACTTTTATCTTTAAAAGAGAAATAAAAAACTAAGTCTCAACCAAAGCTTCCTGTAAGTTGCTTGCAAGTGACAGATCTGAAATCTGCCCAGTGGAAATTACTCTGCTTCTACTATATTACCAAGACTCCATACAGCTAATCTTGGATCTAGTCCTCTCCATCCACCTATTTTTCCACTAAGAAGGGCACAATACATTTTCTAAAACCATGAGAAAGCACAGTTAAATGCACAAAATAGTTCTTTCTAGCCTGCTTCCCCAGCTCTACTGCTTTACAAATATTTTGCCAGCCACATTTTAGATGCAGGAGAGTCAGATTTTGGATGTAGCAAGAGGAAAATCAGTTACAGACAATTTGAGAGTTCACCTTTCTCAGAAAAGAGATATGGTTCTCTTGGTTTAAGTATGTGTCATGCAAGATTATACCCATATAAGTTTATTATATTCTATTTATTAAAAGGCATGCCTTCCTATTTCCTTTATTATTTTTTATTCTCAGAATTTATTCTAAGTTCTGATTTTTATCTCTTGAATCAGCCTTAAGACATATACTGAGATCACTCAAGAGTAAGAATGAACTTGAAAAAATAAAAAAAAGTTTGATTGACAGTCCCTTATTGAGCATAACTCTGATTGTCACAAAAAGTGCAAGAAAATTATTCCCGTTCTTATAAATAAATAGTTTAACCTAAACTAAAATGGAAAAGAAGAATGATAATTGAGTCAGTTTGAGGAATTTGTATCAGAGGGATCAAGGTGAGGATGCGTGTTTAGTTAGAACAGCTTTTGTCCAGTTTAGTTAGAACAGCTTTGCCCGATAGCTGACTGAGAGGTTTTACAGAAATTCCATTAATTATTTGGAGTAAAACTACTGCTTGCTGTTCAGTTGCTCAGTAGTGTCCGACTCTTTGCGACCCCACGGACTGCAGCATGCCAGCTTTCCCTGTCCTCCACCATCTCCCGGAACTTGCTCAAACTCATGTCCATCGAGTCAGCGATGCCATCTGACCATCTTGTCCCCTGACGTCCCCTTCTCTTCCTGCCTTCAATCTTTCCCAGCATCATGTCTTTTCTAATGAGTTGGCTCTTCGTATCAGGTGGCCACAGTATTGGAGCTTCAGCTTCAGCATCAGTCCTTCCAACGAATATTCAAGACTGATCTCCTTTAGGATGGACTAGTTTGCTCTCCTTGCAGTCCAACGGACTCTCAAGAGTCTTCTCCAACACCACAGTTCAAAAGCATCAATTCTTTGGTTCTCAGTCTTCTTTATGGTCCAACTCTCACATCCATACATAACTACTGGAAAAACCATAGCTTTGATTATTTGGACCTTTGTTGGCAAAGTAATGTCTCTGATTTTTAATATGATATTGAGGTTTGTCATAGCTTTTCATCCAAGGAGCAAGCATCTTTTAATTTTTAGCTTTAAGTGTCTTTTAAAATTATTGCTAGAAGGCCATGAACATTGGTTAAAAACATGAACTTTGAGTTCAGGAAGACCATCTTTAAAATTCTGTCACTTCCCTTTCTGAGGTTCAGTTTTCTTGTTTTCTCACTTGTGAAAATGGGATGAGCCTACCTATTTTCCAATATCGTTGCAAGGATTAAATACACTAATGTATGCAAAGTGTTTAGCATAATACCTGGTGCACTCAGTTCAGTCATGTATATTCTTTGTAATCCCATAAACTGCAGCACGCCAGGCTTCCCTGTCCCACAACAACTCCCAGAGCTTACTCAAATTCATGTCCATTGAGTCAGTGATGGCATCCAACGATCTCATCCTCTGTTGTCCCCTTTTCCTCCCACCTCCATCTTTCCCAGCATCAGGGTCTTTTCCAGTGAGTCAGTTCTTCGCATCACGTGTCCAAAGTGTTAGAGCTTCAGCTTCAGAATCAGTTCTTCCAAAGAATAGTCAGGACTGATCTTTAGGATTGACTGGTTTGATCTCCTTGCAGTCCAAGGATCTCTCAAGAGTCTACTCCAACACCACAGTTCAAAAGTATCAATTATTCAGCACTCAGCTTTCTTTATAGTCCAAATCACTCATCTGTACCCTACTTCTGGACTGTTAGCAAATTTATATCTCTGCTTTTTTGTACGTTGTTTAGGTTAGTCATAGTTTTCTTCCAAGGAGCAAGTGTCTTTTAATGTCATGGCTGCAGTCCCCATCTGCAGTGAGTTTGGAGCCCTTCCAAACTACAGTTTCTCACTGTTTCCATTGTTTCCCCATCTATTTCCCATGAAGTGATGGGACCAGATGCCATGATCTTCGTTTTCTGAATGTTGAACTTTAAGCCATCTTTTTCACTCTCCTCTTTCACTTTCATCAAGAGGCTCTTTAGTTCCTCTTCACTTTCTGCCATTAGGGTGGTGTCATCCGCACATCTGAGGTTACTGATATTTCTCCCGGCAATCTTGATTCCAGCTTGTGCTTCAACCAGGTGAGCATTTCCCATGATGTGTTCTACATATAAGCTAAATAAGAAGGGTGACAATATACAGCCTTGATGTACTCCTTTCCCAATTTGGAACAAGTCTGTTGTTCCATGTCCAGTTCTAACTCTTGGTTCTTGACCTGCATACAGATTTCTCAGAAGGTAGGTCAGGTGGTTTTGTATTCCATCTCTTTAAGAATTTTCCATAGTTTGTTGTGATCCACACAGTCATAGGCTTTGGTGTAGTCAGTAATGCAGAAGTAGATGTTTTTCTGGAACTCTCTTGCTTTTTCAGTGATCCAGCAGATGTTGACAATTTGATCTCTTGTTCCTTTGCCTTTCCTAAATCCAGCTTAAACTTCTGGAAGTTAATGGTTTACATAGTGTAAACCATTACATAGCTTCAGCTGGGTTTGGAGAATTTTGAGCATTAGTTTGCTAGCATGTGAGANCTTGGTTCTTGACCTGCATACAGATTTCTCAGAAGGTAGGTCAGGTGGTTTTGTATTCCATCTCTTTAAGAATTTTCCATAGTTTGTTGTGATCCACACAGTCATAGGCTTTGGTGTAGTCAGTAATGCAGAAGTAGATGTTTTTCTGGAACTCTCTTGCTTTTTCAGTGATCCAGCAGATGTTGACAATTTGATCTCTTGTTCCTTTGCCTTTCCTAAATCCAGCTTAAACTTCTGGAAGTTAATGGTTTACATAGTGTAAACCATTACATAGCTTCAGCTGGGTTTGGAGAATTTTGAGCATTAGTTTGCTAGCATGTGAGATGAATGCATTGTGTGTTAGTTTTAACATTCTTTGCCATTGCCTTTCTTTGTGATTGGAATGAAAACTGACCTTTTCCAGTCCTGTGGCCACTGCTGAGTTTTTCAAATTTGCTGGCATATTGAGTGCAGCACTTTCACAGCATCATCTTTTAGGATTTGAAACAGCTCAACTGGAATTACATCACTTCTACTAGCTTTGTTCATNGATGCTGGGAAAGACTGGAGGCAGGAGGAGAAGGGGATGACAGAGGATGAGATGGTTGGATGGCATCACCGACTGGATGGATGGCCATAAGTTTGAGCCAACTCTGGGAGATGGTGAAGGAGAGGGAAGCCTGGTGTGCTTTAGTCATGGGGTGGTAAAGAGTCCGACATGACTGAGCAACTGAACAATAAGGGAGGAGAGGGAGGCTGGGAGTGAAGCCAGAGGCTCTGGGTTCAAGCCCTGCTCCCCAGTTAGCAGCTGGGGCCCTGGAGACAGGTCCTTAACTGCCTGACCTCGGTTTCCTCAACAGTGAAACAGGAATAACACTCTCTGTCTCCTAAGCAGGTATTAAATGGTGCATGAGACTAGCCGTGTGTTAGCACATAGGACTGCTCATCATTGAGAGTGAGCTTATATTGGGAGTATTAGTGATTCCTATTCCTTCATTGATTTAACGCATGTTTATGGAGCACCTCCTTGTACTGGACGTACTGTGGTGAACTTCCTGGATCTGAGTCCCGCCTTCCTGGAGGGCAGGGTCCTGATGATCTCCAGAGCCAAGCTGCTAGATCCCATTCACTCCTCTAACAACCGATGGGCTAGCGGTGTCACCGGGTCCCCGAGTGCGGAGACCACACCAGGCTCCAAGCGGCCCGCGCCCACCCCGGGTCTAGAAGCAGATGGGAGAGCTGAACCCCGCGCTGCGCCCCTCGAGGCGCCGCGCCCACCGCCCTGGCCTCCCCGCGGCTCGCGCGGGCACGGCGCCGGGCGGGCGGGCTGCGGGGAGCTGGCCGAGCACGTCTCGGCGGTAAACAAGGCGCTGAACATGCTCCGCGGTGAACCTGGCCGATTTAGACACTCAGCCCTAATTGCAGGGAGCCCTGGCCGCGGCACCCGCGCGGGGCAGATGTGCCTCGCCGCCGCCCGGCCCAATTGCTCCCATTTATCCCGGCCTCGCCCGCCCGGTGGGGAGCGCGCCGCCAGTCAACGCCCGCGTCCTCAATGCGAGCAGCGGGGCGGCGGGATCGAAGGCCGCCCCGCCCGTCATCAATCCCAGAGCTGGGAGCCGGGTCGATGCGTCTGGACCTGCGCGGCCTTCCGCGGCCTCCCGGGACTGGNTTTCTGAATGTTGAGCTTTAAGCCAACTTTTTCACTCTCCTCTTTCACTTCCATCAAGAGGCTCTTTAGCTCCTCTTCACTTTCTGCCATAAGGGTGGTGTCATCTGCATATCTGAGGTGATTGATATTTCCCCTGACAATCTTGATTCCAGCTTGTGTTTCTTCCAGTCCAGCATTTCTCATGATGTACTCTGCATAGAAGTTAAATAAGCAGGGTGACAACAGACAGCCTTGACAGACTCCTTTTCCTATTTGGAACCAGTCTGTTGTTCCATGTCCAGTTCTAACTGTTGTTTCCTGACCTGCATACAGATTTCTCAAGAGGCAGGTTAGGTGGTCTGGTATTCCCATCTCTTTCAGAATTTTCCACAGTTTCTTGTGATTCACACAGTGAAGCCTTTGGCATAGTCAATAAAGCAGAAGTAGATGTTTTTCTGGAACTCTCTTGTTTTTTCGATGATCCAGCGGATGTTGGCAATTTGATCTCTAGTTCCTCTGCCTTTTCTAAAACCAGCTTGAACATCAGGGAGTTCATGATTCACGTACTGCTGAAGCTTGGCTTGGAGAATTTTGAGCATTGCTTTACTAGCATGTGAGATGAGTGCAACTGTGCAGTAGTTTGAGCATTCTTTGGCATTGCCTTTCTTTGGGATTGGAATGAAAACTGATGATACATAAGGGATAATAAAATAAAATAAAATATTATCCCTTAGGTATCTTTTATTTTTACCTAAATACTTAGTAGAATATTTGACACATTAGATCTTCAGTATACATATGATACACACATATACATAAAATGATGCCATTATTAAGTGTCCTTTGCTGCTGATGCTGCTAAGTCACTTCAGTCGTGTCCAACTCTGTGTGACCCCACAGATGGCAGCCCACCAGGCTCCCCTGTCCCTGGGATTCTCCAGGCAAGAATACTGGAGTGGGTTGCCATTTTCTTCTCCAATGCATGAAAGTGAAAAGTGAAAGTTAAGTTGCTCAGTCGTGTCTGACTTTTTGTGACCCCATGGACTGCAGCCCACCAGGCTCCTCTGCCCATGGGATGTTCCAGGCAAGAGTCCTGGAGTGGGGTGCCATCACCTTCTCCATAACTGCCCTTTATATGTGCATATAGGCATGCTCATTCATGGGCTACTCTTTGTGAACCCATGGATTGTAGCCCACTAGGATCCTCTGTCCCTGGAAGTTTCCAGGCAAGGATACTGGAATGAATAGCCATTCCCTTCTTCAGGAGATCTTCCCTACCCAGGGATTGAATTTGGGTCTCTTTCATTGAAGGCAGATTGTTTAGCACCTGAGCCACTAGGTAGCCCCACTGGGAATCACCTAACTGCCTTTTAGCATGCACTTACTACTTGCTGAGCACTAGGGTAAGAAATTCATGCTCATTATCATATTTAATTTTCTGAGCAATACTGAAAAATTAGTGTTGATATTCATATTTTAGAGAGGAAAAAATAACAGAGGCTTAGAGAGATTAAGGCTTCCTTGGTGGCTCAGATGGTAAAGAATGTGCCTTCAATTCTGAAGGCCCGTGTTTTATCCCTGGGGCAAGAAGATCCTCTGGAGAAAGGAATGGCCACCCACTCCAGTATTCTTGCCTGGAGAATTCCATGGACAGAGGAGCCTGGCAGGCTACAGTCCATGGGGTCACAAAAGAGTCAGAAGTATATAAACAACATTATATATGGGAAGGTTGTTAACAGAGTAAATCCTAACAGTTCTCATCAGAATAACTTTTTCTTTATTTTTATTATGTCTATATGAGATGATGGGTGTTAGCTGAGCCTATTGTGATAATCATTTTAAAATACATGGAAATCAAACCATAAAGTTATATAATGATGTTTGTTGATTATTTCTCATTAAAACTGGAGAAAAAAGGAAAACTTATTTGCAGTATTTACCAGCATGAAGCTGGCTTCTTTGGTAATGGGATATTAAGAACTTCCATAGTTACTTAGATATTATCCTTTAGTTACAAAATCATTTTGATTCCTCAAAGGATTAGATCAGAATGGTCTACATATTTTATATTATATATAGTATAGGCATGGACTGACACAGCTTAAGATCTGGTGTAAAGGAGGCACTTGACACTCCAGTACTCTTGCGTGGAGAATTCCATGGGCAGAGGAGCCTGGTGNAAAGGATTAGATCAGAATGGTCTACATATTTTATATTATATATAGTATAGGCATGGACTGACACAGCTTAAGATCTGGTGTAAAGGAGGCACTTGACACTCCAGTACTCTTGCGTGGAGAATTCCATGGGCAGAGGAGCCTGGTGGGCTATAGTCCGTAAGGTTGCAAAGAGTCAGATATGCCTGAGCAGCTGAGCATGTAGCACTTACAGGCACTTAACAAATTGCAGGTGAATTAAATTGAATTAAATATTACATTGCTTTTGGTTGTTTGGTTATCTATTCAAAATTATTTTTATTTCAATAAAATTGAAAACAGAACACAGAAACACACACACATAAAATGACACAATCTGAGTCAATAGTGGAAAAGAAGAATCAGTAAGTGAGATAAATAGCTTAAAAAGATGGGGATACAATTTGAAGCCAGCTGTGAGTTCCTTACACATTCTTGCATCTAAGTGCTTAACAGTCAAAGAAAAGACAGAAATATAATCAGCTACATAAATCATAGTGGAAAATCACCAATTTAGGAGGAGCACAAACAGATCTGGTTCTAAGTTGTTGTTGTTGTTTTTTAATGTGTATAAACTTAAGTTATAGTTAGCAATAGCTTCAGAGTAAATAAAGTAATACATTTTTAGATGGTGTTTCTGATACCATCTTCACTAGGAGCTAAATTCATTGTGACCAATGCAAAATAATAAAAGAAACATCATGGGCAAAAGGCAAATATGAAGGATGCAAGGCCCTACACAAACCATTGCTAATTATGTACAGATTTTATTTTCCTGTGGAATTTCGTTACTTAGTATTGTGAACTATGTCATGCCTGTTTTTAACTGCCAGAAGATTCAGGGAACATCATCATGTTAGGTATTAAAAAACCTACAAACAAAGGATTAAAGGAAAACAGTTTAATAAATCCCTTTAAAAATCCTCTGCAGCATTTCTTTTCCTATTGTTTATTTCAGACAATAGTTAGAACTTGGAAACTTTAGGCAGTTTGCCTTTGCATTTTATGGGTCCTTGCAATTTTTTGTAAAGATGAGATGAGTCCTCTCTTGTATGCTTCCATGGATGTCATTTCCATCTTTTAACAAATTCTCTTTGAAAGAAGCAATGGGTACATCTCTGGCTATAAGAAGGATGCTCTCATTTAACTCCCTCATCAAGAGGCATGCAAGATAATACGGTGTAAAGAGCTTGACCTTTGAGATCAATGCACCATAACACACTGGATAGTAGCTTTATGAACTTGAACATGCTTTTAACCTCTCTGAGCTTTAGTTTCCTCATCTATAATGTTACATTGATGATACCAGTTGTGATAGACAGGGTTCATTCGTTGTTAGCAACAAATAGTGATTGGTAAACTTAATATAAACTCCATGAGTGTGGAATTTATTGGAAGGATGCTGCAGAAATTTGCAGAATATATGGGAAGACAGTAAAATAAGATTATAGGTGGGTGTGCAGCAGGGGTACCAAGGGATTCAAGAGGCAGAAACACTCTGTAATCTCCTCAGAAACTACTACTGTAATGAGTGCCCTCCACTGCTTTTCCTTGAGTTACTCTGGTCAAGTTTCAAGATTCCTGGAAAGAGAGTCTATTGGCCTAACATGATGGTTTGACTAGAAGAGCACAGGACGCTTTGATTTATAGACTTAGAAAGATTACATACAGAAGATGAGAAGTAATTCCCCAAAGGATGTCAGCCCCAAGAAGGGGAAACAAGTGCTCAGTTCAGTTCAGTTCAGTCGCTCAGTCATGTCTGACTCTTTGCGACCCCATGGACTGCAGCATGCCAGGCCTCCCTGTCCATCACAAATTTCCAGAGCTTACTCAAATTCAAGTCCATCGAGTCAGGGATGCCATCCAAACATCTCATCTTCTGTCGTCCCCTTCTCCTCCTGCCTTCAGTCTTGCCCAGCATTGGGGTCTTTTCAAATGAGTCAGTTCTTCGCACCAGGTGGCCAAAGTATTGGAGTTTCAGCTTCAGCATCAGTCCTTCTGATATATATTCAGGACTGATTTCCTTTAGAATTGACTGGTTGGATATCTTTGCAGTCCAAGTCACTGTCAAAAGTCTTCTCCAACACCACCATTCAACACCATCTATTCTTTGGTGCTAAGCTGTCTTTATAGTCCAACTCTCACATTCATACATGACTACTGGAAAAACCATGGCTTTGACTAGATGGAATTTTGTTGACAAAGTAATGTTTCTGCTTTTTATTATGCTGTCTAGATTGCTCATAGCTTTTCTTCCAAAAAGCAAGAGTCTTTTAATTTCATGGCTACAGTCACCTTCCACAGTGATTTTGGAGCCCTCCCCGAAAATAAACTCTCTCACTGTTTTCAATGAGAATTCCAGTTGAGCTATTTCAAATCCTAAAAGATGATGCTATGAAAGTGCTGCACTCAATACACCAGCAAATTTGGAAAACTCCGCAGTGGACACAGGACTGGTAAAGGTCAGTTTTCATTCTAGTCCCAAAGAAAGGCAATGACAAAGAATTTTCAAATTACTACACAGTTGCACTCATCTCACAAACTAGCAAGTATTGCTTAAAATTCTCCAAGCCAGACTTCAACAGTATGTGAACCATGAACTTCCAGATGTTCAACCTGGATTTAGAAAAGGCAGAGGAATCAGAGATCAAATTGCCACCATCTGTTGGATCATGGAAAAAGCAAGAGAGTTCCAGAAAACCAACTACTTCTGCTTTATTGACTACATCAAAGCCTTTGACTGTGTGGATCACAATAAACTGTGGAAAATTCTTCAAGAGATGGGAATACCAGACCTCTTGACCTCTCTCCTGAGAAATCTGTATGCAGGTCAAGAAGCAACAATTAGAACTGGCCATGGAACACCAGACTGGTTCCAAATAGGGAAAGGAGTATGTAAAGGTTATATATTGTTACTCTGCTTGCTTAGCTGATATACAAAGTACATCATGCAAAATACTGGGCTGGATGAAGCACAAGCTGGAATCAAGATTGC
>SJYV01003225.1:252141-265107 GCA_006410875.1 Neotragus pygmaeus
CTCAACATTCAGAAAACGAAGATCATGGCATCTGGTCCCATCACTTCATGGGAAATAGATGGGGAAACAGTGGAAACAGTGTCAGACTTTAATTTTGGGGGTTTCAAAATCACTGCAGATGGTGACTGCAGCCATGAAATTAAAAGACGCTTACTCCTTGGAAGAAAAGTTAAGCCCAACCTAGATAGTATATTGAAAAGCAGAGACATTACTTTGCTGACTAAAGTCTGTCTGGTCAAGGCTATGGTTTTTCCTGTGGTCATGTATGGATGTGAGAGTTGGACTGTGAAGAAGGCTGAGTGCTGAAGAATTGATGCTTTTGAAGTGTGGTGTTGGAGCAGACTCTTGAGAGTCCCTTGGACTGCAAGGAGATCCAACCAGTCCATTCTGAAGGAGATCAACCCTGGGATTTCTTTGGAGAGAATGATGCTGAAGCTGAAACTCCAGTACTTTGGCCACCTCATGCGAAGAGTTGACTCCTTGGAGAAGACTCTGATGCTGGGAGGGATTGGAGGCAGGAGGAGAAGGGGATGACCGAGGATGAGATGGCTGGATGACATCACGGACTCAATGGACATGAGTCTGAGTGAACTCTGGGAGATGGTGATGAACAGGGAGGCCTGGCATGCTGGGATTCATGGGGTTGCAAAGAGTCGGACATGACTGAGCGACTCAACTGAATTGTACTGAACTGAACTGCATGGTTATCATGATTGTTAGATTTTCATTCATTTATTGAGGCCAAAATGAAAGCATCGGCAGGGCATTAGAAGATGGTGGCATTTCCCTCAGCACTTTTAGAAGTGAAAGCTTATCCCCTTTGCAATCTGAATGTCTGCTCTGTGAACCAGAACTCTTTGGTTCTCTGTGTTTGCTCATTGTTTCCCATTTTCCTCAAGATATTTTCATGACTCCATGATCACACCTTATTTATTTTCCAGATCAAAGTTTCTGGGTGGAACCAAGAGTCACAAAAGATGCAGGGCTTGAAAACTGGAACTACAAGTGCAGCATCTAGAAGCTGTCTTTTAAAGAAGGTACACCATTTATATCACTTTGTCCTGATGAACGTTGTGACAAGTTGTCAGTGTCTTCACAGTGCTGAGCAGGCAAGAAGCAAGTCTTTTAAAAAGAAGTGCAGGTTACTTTAATATATCCAAATGAGCATTGGAAAAACTGAAACATATTGTCCAAATGGCTTGTGATGAATGATGCTACCCTTATGCACAGCCGAAAGCATACACACAATTCTTTATGTGTTGAGGGATTGACCTTTTGTGTGTTGAGGGGTTCAGGAGGAAATGAATGAGAAGTATAAGGAATATAGGTTTTTGAATCTTGCTTCTATTTTTGCAAGTTGTATGACTGAGTAAATAACTGTCTTTTCTGAACGCATACAACTGCCTGTGTGGTTATTATAGAGATCAATGTATTAGTGATAAATATTAATCTAGAAAAAGTGAAGCACATGTAAGGTGGTCAGAAATATTACACCTTCAACTCTGTTGCATAACGGGTTCCAGGGTACTCTGAGAAATCTTTCTACAAATGAAGAAATTTCTACTAATATTCAGACTACTTCAGATTGAACCCTGTCTTCATTATGAAGTAGCTGTGTGAACTAGGATAAGGTTTTTTTTTAAACTTATTTTAGTCTCAGATACCTCATATATAAAATAGGGGTAAGAATCCCCATGCTGTCTGTCCATAATGACAGAGTTTTTATGAGGACCCCCTGAAACATGTGAAGTTGTGAGTGGTGAGTTCTTGGTGCTGACAGCATTCAGTTGGAGTAAGCTCCATCTTCCATTATTCAGTACCTGTTGTGTGCTAGGCCCAGTGGTATACTGTTAATATACATTTGTCCCTGTAATCTTGCAAGGCTGATACATCTTGTATTAGAGGAAACTGAGGTGTAAACAATGAAGGAATATTTCCTATGTTAGTTTTCTAGGGCTGTTGAAACAAAGTATCATAAACCAGGTGGTTTAAAATAGCAGAAACTTTTTCAACATTATTCAAAGGCTAGAAATTCAAAATTAAAATGTTAATGTGGTCAGGCTCCCTCTGAAACCTGTAGGAGAGATTTGTTCTTTTCCTCTTCCTGGCTTCTGGTGGCATCAATCTTTGAAATTCCTTGGTTTGCAGAGGTATCACTCTAATCTCTGTCTCTGTCATCACATAAAGTTCTCTATGTTTCTAAGTCTCTGCTTTCCCTTCTTTTAAGGACATCAGTCATGTTAGATTAAAGTCCACTCTCATGATCTCATCATAACTTGATTACATCTGCAAAAATCCTATTTCCAAATGAGGTTACATTCATTGGTGCCCAGGTTTAGGACTTCAACAAGTCATTTTGGGAACACAATTTACTCTATGCTGCTGCTACTGCTGCTAAGTCGCTTCAGTCATGTCCGACTCTGTGTGACCCCATAGACGGCAGCCCACCAGGCTCCCCCGTCCCTGGGATTCTCNTCAACATTCAGAAAACTAAGATCATGGCATCCAGTCCCATCACTTCATGGCAAATAGATGAGGAAACAGCAGAAACAGTGACAGAGTTTATTTTTGGGGGCTCCAAAATCACTGCAGATGGTGACTGCAGCCATAAAATTAAAAGACGTTTGCTCCTTGGAAGAAAAGTTATAACCAAGCTAGACAGCATACTAAAAAGCAGAGATATAACTTTGCAACAAAGGTCCATGTAGTCAAAGCTATGGTTTTTTCAGTGGTCATGTATGGATGTGAGAGTTGAACTGTGAAGAAAGGTGAATGCTGAAGAATTGATGCTTTTGAACTATAGTGTTGGAGAAAACTCTTGAGAGTCCCCTGGACTGCAAGGAGTTCCAACCCGTCTATCCTAAAGGAAATCAGTCCTGAATATTCATTGGAAGGACTGATGTTGAAGCTGAAACTGTGATACTTTGGCCATCTGATGCGAAGAACTGACTTATTTGAAAAGATCTTGATGGTGGGAAAGACTGAAGGCAGGAGGAGAAGGGGACAGCAGAGGATGACATGGTTAGATGGCATCACCAACTCGACAGACATGAATTTGAGCAAGCTCTGGGAGTTGGTGATGGACAGGGAAGTCTGGAGTGCTGCAGTCCATGGGGTCGCAAAGAATCAGATATGACTAAGTGACTGAACTGAACCGATTACTAGAAAAATGTCTGATCTTGATATAATAGAAGATAAAGATAATGCCATTATCAGACGTAACTTGAACATCCTTTGAGTTATACATATCCTGGGGATAAAATTCAATCACATTCACAAATTTTGTCACTTTTTTAAAAATTTATTTTTTAACAGGAGTAAAATTGCTTTAAAATATTATGTTGGTTTCTGCCGTACAACACAAATCAGCCAAAATTATACATGTATCATCTCCCTTTTGAGCCTTCCTTCTGTCTCCGCCCCCCACGCCTCTCGGTCAGAATGCCAGACTGGGTTTCCTGTGTTTTACAATAGCTTCTCACCAGCTATCTTACACATGGTAGTGTATATACGGGGCTTGCCTGATGGCTCAGCAGTAAAGAATCTGCCTGCAATAGAGGCATCGCAGGAGTTGTGGGTTCAATTCCTGGGTCAGGAAACCCTGAAGGAGGCCATGGCAGCCCACTCTAGTGTTCTTGCGTGGAGAATCCCATGGACAGAGAAGCCTGGTGGGCCATAGTCCATAGGGTCTCAAGGAGTTGGACACGACTGAAGCAGCTTGGCCCGCACACACGCAGTGTGTATATGTCAGCGCTACTTTCACTGTTCATCCCACTCTCTCCTCCCCCGCTGTGCCCACAAGTCCGTTCTCTACATCTCCGTTCCTTCCCTGCAAATGGGTTCATCAATACCCTTTTTCTAGATTCCATATATGTGCATTAATATACTATATTTGTTTTTCTCTTTCTGACTTAAAACTGCACTCTGTATAACAGGCTCTAGGTTCATCCACCTCACTAAAAGTGACTCACATTTGTTTCTTTTTTATGGCTGAGAAATGAGCTTCCCAGGTGGCGCTAGTGGTGAAGAACCCACCTGTCAGTGCAGGGGACATGAGAGGCACAGATTCGATCCCTGGGTCAGAGAGATCCCCTGGATGAGGGCATGGCAACCCACTCCAGTATTCTTGCCTGGAAAATCCCTTGGACAGAGGAGCTTGGTGGACTACGATTCAGAAGGTCGCAGAGTCAGACATGACTGAAGTGACTTAGCACACTCGCACACCTAGCTGAGTAATATTTCATTGTGTATGCATACCACACTGCTTTACCCATCCATCTGTTGATGGACATCTAGATTGCTTTCTACATTCAGAATTTTCAAGTGTGCTCAATGGACAACCCAGCAGCCACCGTGAACTCTCTTGTACATGCTGATCACTTTATTTCAGACACAGACATTTCTTAAGCCTTCATTTTAATGGGCATATCCTTGAATTAGACTTTTTGAAAGCCACTTCTCTTCACATCCATCCTCTGCTTATTTCTTGAAAGTCTGTAAAACAATTTGATTTCAAAGTCACATGAGTTTTACTACAGTTAAGAATTGGGGAAAGATGATCAATGAATATGTGCTTAAATTGCTTTATTATTTCAAAACCTATGGTAACTGATAGATAAGAACCAGTCTCTCAATTGCCAACCAATCTGACAAATTGTAATAATAAAACACAGGCAGTATGAAGGGTCTTCCAAGGAGATATGCACAGCTACTAGGAAGATTTATGGTTCCTCGTTTTAAAATGCAGATGAACTATTTATAACAGTGAAAGGTTCTGAGCAGAAAGATAAAAGTCTTGCTAAAATAAAATGCTGTGTTTCCTAAGATCAGAATGAAAACAAGACAAATTATTAGATGAGTATACATTTGAGATGGCTCATATTAGGGCAATACTGCCATTTTTACAAATAACTTGGCCACATTTAACTTTGTTAGTCTTACCAGTCATGTGGAGTAACTTGGAGAAATACTTCAAATTGTACCCAGAATCAGAGTAATTAAAAGCATAAACTCCCAAGGAACATAGCATGAGTTTAGTCCACTTACTAATCCTGCCACTTATGAATTGTGTGAGCTTGAGTTGTATGATCTCTCTGTAAATCAGGATCCTCCTTGGAAAACCAAGAAAAATCATAGCACTACCTCATAGGGTTCTTATAATTTTAAATGATGGGCACATAAAAGATGAGATTATAGTATGCCTTGTGTATAGTAACTCCTCTATAAATTATAAGAATTAATAATAATATTATTAAACATGCAGATAATGGTGGCAGTTGTTTTTAGTCATAGAAATAATGATCATAATTTTTATTCTACACATTTATCTGTGAAGAACAAAGCCTCGGGAAATATTTGTTCACATCCACCATGAGTTAGGCATTGTTTCCAGTGGTTTTAATTCACTGAGATACATCAGTGAACAAAACTGACAATGTTCTCTGCCTTTATAGTATTTTTTTCTAGTGTGGGTGGAGATAGTCAATAAATAATACACTAAGAAAAGAAGTACACTGAGGAGTTGTTTCAATATGAAGAAGTCTATGGGGGAAGATGAATATAGAAAAACAAGAGGAATTGAAAGTTCTCAGGAGTGCAATTCTAAGTAGAGTCATGTATCATTTGGGGTGTAATTCTGCACGCACGCACACACACACACATACACACACTCTCTCTCTCTCTCTCCCCCCTTAAAAATTCCTTAATGTCTTAAATCTTTATTTGAAGAGAGAGAAACAAAGAAAGACACAAATATGGCATATGTGTTTGTGTGTGTGTGTGTGTGTGTGTGTGTGTGTGTGTGTAAATATAGAGAGACAGAGACAGAGAGATAAAGTAACAGAGGGAAAGAGAGTCAGAGAGAGAGCCAGAGAAACTATATATATATATATATATATATAAACTGGCTCATTTGTTTCTGGGAGCTGACAAGTCATAAAATCTGTAGGGCAGATCAGCAGGCTAGAAGCTTAGGCAGGATCTATCTTATAAATCTTGAGCCAGAACTCTTTCTTCTCAGGGAAACCTCAGTTTTCTCTCTTACAGCCATCGGCTATGTATGAGTACCATTCATGCTGTTAAAAGTAACCTCTTAACAACTGATTATAAATGTTAATTACATTTACAATATGCCTTCACAGAAACATGTAGACTGGGCACTAGAGCCTAGTCAAGTTGACATATATAATAATCATCAAAGTAGTCATGGCAGGTTTTACAAAAAAGTGATGTTAAACCAATGTTTGAAGGATATGGAGGAGTTACTCACATGAATATCTACAAGGAAGAACTTTTCAGACATAGGGAATATTCAGTGCAAAGCCCTTAACTGTGGAGTGTGACTGGCATGTCTGAGGAACATCAAGGGGACCAGTGTGGCTGGAGTGGAGTGAAGTAGTGGGGGCATAACAAAGTCTATAGCCAGAGAATAAAGATAAAGAGGTGACCGATGTAAGGCCTTGTAGACTATTCTAATGAAGAGGAATATGAAATGAAAGAATACCTAGAGAGTCAATGAATACAACACTAAATTGGTGGGATATAGTAATATAAATATTTGCCAATGTTTGAAATCTAGATATGTCTCAGAATGGTCTTGGATGTTACAGCTCTGAAGGCCAAGGAAAGATGAAATGCTGCAATGGAAATAGGGAATAAATGTGATTCTCTGAGAAGCCAAATGATACAGTTATCTCACCCAAAGCAGGGAGTACAGGCCCCTGACAGCAGGTGCTGGATGTGTCTTGCTCACATGTATGCTTTTTACTAGCACCTAGTAAAGTGTATGGTATGATGTGTCATTAATATTTTTTAAATGAAAGGTACCTCTTCTTATAGCCAGTTTCTTATAGATTGTGCCTCAGTTTGGGAAATTATTACTACTAGTCTGTAGGCAAAGGGATGCTCTCTTGACTATAATCCAGTCCTCTCATTGTTTTCCTGTTCCCAGTGTTGTCTCATTTATGCTTCATTCTTGGTCCTTTTATTCACCTGCCATTCAGAGCATCTGGCACAGGATTGAGAATGGAACTCACCCCTTGTTATTGATGACTCTGATGTTGCCATATATTTTTTCTGGGCTTTCTAAATTCTGAGTTGTAAAGTATTAGTGGATAATCTGAAAGAATATTTTTATCAGATGAATAAATGCTTATCATAGTCTTTGATTTATAGGACATTTATGAATAATGGAAACAAGCAAAGGCAGAGAGCCCCAATCAGTTAGGTNGCCATCGGCTATGTATGAGTACCATTCATGCTGTTAAAAGTAACCTCTTAACAACTGATTATAAATGTTAATTACATTTACAATATGCCTTCACAGAAACATGTAGACTGGGCACTAGAGCCTAGTCAAGTTGACATATATAATAATCATCAAAGTAGTCATGGCAGGTTTTACAAAAAAGTGATGTTAAACCAATGTTTGAAGGATATGGAGGAGTTACTCACATGAATATCTACAAGGAAGAACTTTTCAGACATAGGGAATATTCAGTGCAAAGCCCTTAACTGTGGAGTGTGACTGGCATGTCTGAGGAACATCAAGGGGACCAGTGTGGCTGGAGTGGAGTGAAGTAGTGGGGGCATAACAAAGTCTATAGCCAGAGAATAAAGATAAAGAGGTGACCGATGTAAGGCCTTGTAGACTATTCTAATGAAGAGGAATATGAAATGAAAGAATACCTAGAGAGTCAATGAATACAACACTAAATTGGTGGGATATAGTAATATAAATATTTGCCAATGTTTGAAATCTAGATATGTCTCAGAATGGTCTTGGATGTTACAGCTCTGAAGGCCAAGGAAAGATGAAATGCTGCAATGGAAATAGGGAATAAATGTGATTCTCTGAGAAGCCAAATGATACAGTTATCTCACCCAAAGCAGGGAGTACAGGCCCCTGACAGCAGGTGCTGGATGTGTCTTGCTCACATGTATGCTTTTTACTAGCACCTAGTAAAGTGTATGGTATGATGTGTCATTAATATTTTTAAAATGAAAGGTACCTCTTCTTATAGCCAGTTTCTTATAGATTGTGCCTCAGTTTGGGAAATTATTACTACTAGTCTGTAGGCAAAGGGATGCTCTCTTGACTATAATCCAGTCCTCTCATTGTTTTCCTGTTCCCAGTGTTGTCTCATTTATGCTTCATTCTTGGTCCTTTTATTCACCTGCCATTCAGAGCATCTGGCACAGGATTGAGAATGGAACTCACCCCTTGTTATTGATGACTCTGATGTTGCCATATATTTTTTCTGGGCTTTCTAAATTCTGAGTTGTAAAGTATTAGTGGATAATCTGAAAGAATATTTTTATCAGATGAATAAATGCTTATCATAGTCTTTGATTTATAGGACATTTATGAATAATGGAAACAAGCAAAGGCAGAGAGCCCCAATCAGTTAGGTATCTTCATTTTGAAATAATGGAAGCCTAGGAGAAGGCAATGGCATCCCACTCCAGTACTCTTGCCTGGAAAATCCCATGGATGGAGGAGCCTGGTGGGCTGCAGTCCATGGGGTCGCTAAGAGTCAGACACGACTCAGAGACTTCACTTTTACTTTTCACTTTCGTGCATTGGAGAAGGAAATGGCAACCCACTCCAGTGTTCTTGCCTGGAGAATCCCAGGGACGGCGGAGCCTCGTGGACTGCCGTCAATGGGGTCGCACAGAGTCGGACACGACTGAAGCGACTTAGCAGCAGCAGCAGCAGCAGAGGAAATGTGATTGAAACAGATGGAATCACAAATGGGCAAAATAGGAGCAAGATGAACATAAATTCATCCATTCTTAAATACTACACCTAAAGTTTTCAACCAACCCAAGAGAATAATTTACACCATAATAATTGACAACAATTAAAGCATAAGGAAATACAAGTTAAAATATAGACAGATTCAAGAATGGATAGATTTAATTCTTAGAGCACAAAGTCATAATGTTATTGGGAAGCATATTTTTAGAGGAATACTATATAGCTTATATATTATAATGTTGTATAACCTGTCCTTAAACTGGGGGTGTTTAACACCATGTTCTTGGATAAAAAAGCATGCTTATATACTGATACTTAAGTTGATAATAAACATTAAGATATTAATGCTTCATAGAAAAACACTTACAAATAATAATGAAATAAACAACATTCTATACTGTGTGTTTCACATAATCAGTTAATTCTCAATAAATGATTTAATTGATTTTGTTAGTTTTTTCTATTTTAGCCTACGTATTATTGAAATTCAACAATAATCTGACAGAATCAGGCTGCAAATAAATGCTTGATTATTATCAGATTTGACAAAGAAGTCACTAATGACACTGATAAATAACTGTAGACCCAATATGAATATTGATTGATATTTTAATTTACTTTAAGGAATAAGATGAAAGTGAAACAATGAAAATGCTGATGAAAGTCTATTCATTCTTCAATCATGCAAGTAATTTCTTTGCTAAATGAATAATAGTTTTTGAATACCAGAAGAATACTTCCTTGTTTTGGGGGGAAATTCACAATATAACAGCTAGAGACATGATCCACTTTAAATTTAATCTTCATTTGTTAATATTTTTCATCACTTTGTATCTAGACAACCCAAGAAACAATAAATCAACCTTTACTTCATGGCATTTGATGGTTTCTGTGGTTTTAATTCTCCCAGAATAGCCAATTTCAAGCTACCAAAGTAATGTCATGGAACTGGAAAAAGATGCACAGAATCCACTATTATATAGTATGTCTTTATAGAGTTAGAATAGATGCAAATAGCCTCAAGAGCATAATTACCAGTAAAATATGGTAAAGATAATCAGGAAATGATGAGTTTTGAGTATTTATGACCTTTGTTTCTAATATTTTTAATTATGAGTTTATGTAACATAACTTTTTAATAGTGGTTGTGTTTCAAAACTAGTTAACAAAATTCCTGATCATTTAATTTTAGGCTCTTGCTGGTCAATACAAGCAGTTCCAGTCCACCACTAGATATGGCCACAGGCAAGAAAATCCATCCTTCCCATATGCTGTGTTTTGATAGATATCTTAAACACAGAGCCTGGACTCATTAGAAAAAAAAAAAATTGATCGTATGTGCCATTATTTACGTTTTTCTGTAAAGAAAAGAAATTGACTCTTGTTCTCCTAGGCCCAGCTATACTTATAGATTACCTTCCTAAAATGAACAAAAATTGCGCAATTCTTTTTCCCCCCATATTCTCAGCCAAAATAGCCAGGGAGAAATAACCGTACACATTAAAGTTTTTTTTTTCCAAAATATTTTTTTTTCCAATTTACAGGATTAGGTATTTCATAACAGAGTAAATGAAAGTACAACATAAGAAAATATCATAAAGCCTGATTTTGTTAATCCTCTTTACCTCTCTTTAACGTGCATATCATTTTCTTCTCAGAAACCATTTCAGGATGGCAAGTACTGGCTTGAATACAGTTTGCTTTGCTTTCTTTTGGCTTTCCTAAACTGTCTTGAAAAAATATCTATAGTATACCACCCATTTTAGTTCTATTTAAGGTTCTTAGTACCTTACCTCCAATTTTCAAAAATTATTTCTATCAGACACTAAAAAATCTATAGTAAGCCCTTGAACTGTCTCTTATACACATCTTGNTTGGCTTTCCTAAACTGTCTTGAAAAAATATCTATAGTATACCACCCATTTTAGTTCTATTTAAGGTTCTTAGTACCTTACCTCCAATTTTCAAAAATTATTTCTATCAGACACTAAAAGATCTATAGTAAGCCCTTGAAACATCAGAAACCCTCATTGTGGTTAGTTTTCTGATGAAGTAACTATTTTTGGAGCATATGGTTTTAAAAATCTGTTTTGGGATATTTCCAGCCATTTTGAACATGAACCTAAATTCTTGTCCAATATACTGTTTAAAAGTCACTTTATTCCTGAGAAATAAGTAACAGAGTTAACCATGTAATTTTCAGAGCAGCGCTATTCTCTACTGGAATAGGTGTCTTTATTCCTGAAGGTGTTATTGATTCAGTTACAAGTGATTTTGCTGTTCTGAGGCCTCAAGTTTTCCAACAATTCACTTCTGGCAAAATTTTATTCTAAGTGTCCATGTGACTAAGTACATGCGACAGTGATATTGAAGTAATGGTACATTAATCACATCCGAAGTAATGAGTTTATTGGGCAGAGAAACAAACTGGAAGCATAGATTTTTGTGTTTGTTCAGAAAGAGTGTTAACAGATGACATCTTGCAGGCTAATAATTTACAAGCATGCCTATTTTCTTTGACTGCTTTTCACACTAAGAACTTATGATATTCTAGTTTAGACCTCTGAATAAACACCATATTGGGAAACTGGATAAACTGGACAATAAATACATCTGTTTCTCCCAAATAAATATTCTTTATATTTTCCCAAAGCAATGTTTGAAGTGGGTCATTCTGAGGCATATATGTATTTTAGGCTCATATTAATGCTATATGGTATTGACATAATGAAAATGAGGTAGGCATTAATTGGACTCAGAAAATGGATATATGATTCCAGAAATTTCAGTGATGTATGAAATCTTTGACTACCATGTGACTAATTGTGATTCTAAGTGAATTTTGTATGTAACTAGTTTTATGACAATGAGATTGTGGATTAGAAAATCTTTTGATTGTAAGTTTCTTCAAATAAACTAATGAAAACTCTGAAATTATTATGATAAGTGCCTTCTACCTCTTCTCCAGGGTCTTTCACGTGCAGATCATGTGATGAGTCACTTGATGAGATGATAGTGAGATTGCTGTGTGTGGTGTCCAAGAAGTGTTCTTACAGGTAGTGGACATTTTGTCTGTCCTTTGTCCCTTTCTCCTGCTGCCTGAAGTGTGAAATCCCCAGGCCTCACAGCTTTCCAGAAAAATGAAATAGCCAGGAGAATAGGAACTAAATACTGTAGAGCAGGGGTCCCCAGTCTCCAGGATCTAATACTTGATGATTTGAAGTGGCGCTGATGTAATAATAATAGAAATAAAGTGTACAGTAGTGTAATGCACTTGAATCATCCTGAAACCACCTCATTTCCCAGTCCCTAGAAAAACTGTCTTTCAGGAAACCATTCCCTGGTGCCAAAAAGGTTGGGGACTGCTGCTATAGAGTAATGAATGAGAAAGAGCTCCCTGATACAATGGAGACCTCACATCACCTGTGGACTTATTTCTCAGGGTCTTTGTTTCTCAGAGCTGAATATACTGTAGTTAATACACATTAGTCTATTTAATCCATGCAAACAAGGAGGCACTATTGTTAACATCAGCATTTTACAAATGAGTAAAGAGTTGCAGAGACAAATGAAGTAATCTGCCTAAAGTCAGATATCTCAGCGCAGAGCTGAGTCAGGATTTGAGCCCAGGCAATCCTTTTCTAGAGCATCTATGAAAACAAACAAGAAAATTTGGCTTAATCTATCTGATGAAAGCAGTGAGCATCTACCATATGAATAAATATAAAGTGGCAGGTACAATACTTCATAATTTTAATTATGAACTCTACAAAACATCATCTAGTTACCTCATCTTCTAGATGCCAATGAGAGAAACAGCCTCAGTGACGCTGAAGACTTGGAAAGACTTTAAGGCTGTGCAAAATGCTAGGGCTGTTCCTGACAATATGATAATAAGAGAAAGAATTGTTTTGTCAAAATAATTCAAATGCTGTGGTTTGTAAAGGGCCATAGGGGAAATACAAAATTATTTGTCATAGATGCTCAGGGTACTCTTATTCCTGAAAATTCTTAATAGAATGGCTTGATTTTTAGAGCATAAAAATTGGTAATGAGATGATTGATAGCTGAATGAAAGCATTTGGTCAGAGTGCTTAGCTATTTGATACCAGTTAAAAGAGGTGAGATGTTACATTTCTGGATGAAAATATATTATTTATCTCAAATATATCCCTGGCCATCATCAGACTGATTTATTCTTTTTTTTT
>SJYV01003225.1:265207-277017 GCA_006410875.1 Neotragus pygmaeus
CTCTTTCACTTTCATCAAGAGACTTTTTAGCTTCTCTTCACTTTCTGCCATAAGGGTGGTGTCATCTGCATATCTGAGGTGATTGATATTTCTCCTGGCAATCTTGATTCCAGTTTGTGTTTCTTCCAGTCCAGCGTTTCTCATGATGTACTCTGCATAGAAGTTAAATAAGCAGGGTGACAGTAGACAGCCTTGACGGACTCCTTTTCCTATTTGGAACCAGTCTGTTGTTCCAGGTCCAGTTCTAACTGTTGCTCCCTGACCTGCATACAGGTTTCTCAAGAGGCAGATCAGGTGATCTGGTATTCCCATCTCTTTCAGAATTCTTTCACAATACCCACAGTTTATTGTGATCCACACAGTCAAAAGTTTTAGCATAGTCAATAAAGCAGAACTAGATGTTTTTCTGGAACTCTCTTGCTTTTTTGATGATCTAATGGATGTTGGCAATTTGATCTCTGGTTCCTCTGCCTTTTCTAAACCAGCTTGAACATCTGGAAGTTCATGGTCACGTATTGCTGAAGCCTGGCTTGGAGAATTTTGAGCATTACTTTACTAGCATGTGAGATAATTGCAATTATGCAGTAGTTTGAGCATTCTTTGGCCTTGCCTTTCTTTGGGATTGGAATGAGAACTGTGGTTTGGCTTTTTTCTAGGCCTTTTCCAGTCCTGTGGCTTGGCTAATTATGAAATCTGCCAGAACTTTGCAGCAGAAATAAGAATTACAGCATTTTTGCATCAGAAAGCAAACAGAGGCATTATACATTTTATGTTTTGTGGAAACTGGAAGTTTACTATAAAAATTAAAACTTACACAAATGTAGGAGGAGATGAGCAAGTGGAACTCTGAAAAAAGTCAAAATAAGAATCATGAAGCAGTCTGTCTGATACACTGCGGTGATGGGCAGGTCACAGAACATGTGGGCTGCAAAGGGGCAGCTTTTAAGAGATCTGGGGAAATCACTGCCAGGGAAGAAGCTTTCACCTCTTTGGAGGTGAAGTTACCCCTTTGTGGATTATCTATAGCCAAGTTTCTAGTGTTTGGCCTGGGATCGCTATCGGTGATCGGAGTCTGTATTCAGGCACTAGCTGGATATTTAACAGTAGAGAACATGGGCAAGAACGGATTTGATTGGTGCCTCATCATCTGTCCTTATCATATTGGCCTTTCCCATGTCTGACTGCAATGACTTTTAGGGAGAATTGACTTGACTTCAGCCCTGTCTTCGAAGTTATCTACCAGTTCTTCTTTTGGCCTGTTCTGATCTGGGACATATGATTGACATAACACAGAGTGACAGAGACTTGAAATCAAATGTGTTTAAGTGTTCCTAATACCAAATTTGAAGTACAAATGACATTAGGTATTATCTTTGAGAATTTTTAAGTAGAAGATCAAGCTAAGACAGATTTCTAAAAGCAATATCTAAAACAACAAGAAGGTGAGAAAGGCAAAACCTGTCATTTTCTTGTCACATGACAGTGTACAAAAGTTAAATTTTGTTATTTTGTGAGGTTTCACAATTACCTTAAGAAATAAGATGAGTTACTAATCCTACTGATAGATGAAAAAAAAAAATGTGACTAAATTGTAGATGGTTGGCCAGGATCATACAGTGTAAGAGAAGGATGAAATTCTTAGACTGTGAAGAGTAGGGAGTCCTTTGAGCAGCTTAAAAGACTCCAAATAGTACACCTCCTTCCACTTTCTCCCCTCTATTTTGTTTTGGCAAAATGAAAATTCACTTAATGGTGATACGCTTCTTGGACTGTGTATAATAATATTATTATTAGCAATTATCTCATTTCATTTGTAATCCATTTCAAAATTTACCATGGACTTTCACAACTTTAATCTCATTTTGTTTTCAGAAAATGTTCCTCTAGTTGGTCTGTGCTATCTCCATTTTACAAATGAAAAAGTTCATCAGAAAGACCAGGTAATTGTCTAAATTTCATGCTTATTTGACTTGTTGAACCCAGAGCTCAAAATGATATAATTTCACTTCAAATTCAGATTTCTATTTTTTCTATTGCTTTTTCTATTCCAGACATGGTGGAGGTATTAAAAACATTTTGCATGCACAGATTTATGAATGTGAAGATACCTTAGACTTTGGCTGTTAAACATTTTCCTGTGTCTTACTGAAAGGCTCAAAACAAAGAATTCTGTACTTAATACGTCAGGAGGGGAACCCTCAGAAAGGGTTGAGAATCCAGAAACAATGGAGAGAGGTACATGTTGGGGGAAGGAGAGTGTATAGGTGCCCTGAGAATTAAAGTCCTTTGTGAGTTTAAAGTGGAGAATGCTGACCAGTTAACTGGGAAAGTATAAGATTTCCTCTGGGAAAATGAGGATGTAGGCAGACAAATAATAATGAATCCAAGAGCGTATCTTGTTCCCATGTGTATCATCCCTTTTGAGCACTGATGGAGGAGAGATGGTATCACAGAAAGCCCTTGAAAATAGAGACTTCAAAAGTACATCATACAATTTATTTCATAATATATATTTAAAATGGCCTCAGAGAAGAAGGCGGCCTAATAATGGTTTTTGACAATTTATTATTTTGATATATAAAATTGCTAATTCAGGTCCATCTTTGAGATCTATGTCAGAGAGTAGAAATAGACTTGTGCAAGGAGGAAATGTGGTTTGGTAGGATACAGTGGTAGCTCAGATGGTAAGAAATCTGCCTGTAATGCAGCAGACCCGGCTTTGATCCCTGGGTCAGGAAGATCTCCTGGAGAAGGGAATGGCAACCCACTCCAGTATTATTGCCTGGAGAATTCTATGGACACAGGAGACTTGCAAGCTGTTCACAAAACGTCAGGCACGACTGACTAACACTAACTAACTAAAGTATCATTAGACCTCTTCTTTATGTCTATATATTTAAAAAAATTTTTTGGTCATCAGATTCTTAAATTACTGAGGACATTATGTCACTATTTTTCATCTCTGAAACTCTGGGATATGTAGGGTTAGAGTTCTTGGTCCCCAAAGGAAAAACATTTTTGTCAGGGGACAGAGCATATCTCATTCAACTACAAAAAATGGCTTCTGCCCAAGAGCTCTGGACTTCTTGTGAATTGCAGCCAATAGGTGAGAAAAGTTACTATTGTGGCTAAGACAGCTGATCCTGATCAGTAGGAGGAAATAGGTGCTTTTCCACACTGGGACAGAAAAGAACATATATGGCTCTCAGGTGATCTCCTTGGTTCCTTTTAGTATTCCCTTATACAATCAAGACTTGGAGAAGGCAATGGCACCCCACCAGTACTCTTGCCTAGAAAATCCCCTGGACTGAGGAGCATGGTAGGCTGCTCCATGAGGTCACTAAGAGTCAGACACGACTGAGCGGCTTCACTTTCACTTTTCACTTTCATGCATTGGAGAAGGAAATGGCAACCCACTCCAGTGTTCTTGCTGGGAGAATCCCAGGGACGGGGGAGCCTGGTGGGAGGCCATCTATGGGGTCACACAGAGTTGGACACAACTGAAGTGACTTAGCAGGAGCAGCATACAATCAAGACTGGATTATCCTGTGAAATGATCCTCACTTGAGATGTGTTTCATTACCAGGGACTTAGATACGAAGGTTTTGGTGATCCTGGGTGAGCTATGAAGACCTACAAAGGTGATAAGTGAAGGTGAAAGGAATTTAGAATGGATAGTAGAATGGATAGTAGTCTGAGACCATTACCAGTTACAGTTTCAAGACAGCTGCAACAATGAAGGATATAGCTCATACCACTAACATTTCTATTCTTTTTGTGAAGACAAGGTCAAAGGAAGAAAGGAGAAACTGCTTTAAACTGTGTGGAGAAATGGATCTATGCAGAGTGAGGGGTGGACTATGGTGGCAACAGAATCAGATATATTAAGAGAGAAGCTCCCATGAGAAGTTGGTAACTGATAGCCTCCATCTACATTGTTACTGGACTCTGATGCCTTGTTCACATCGAGCCCCGGGATCCCTCCATCCAGTGACTGAACACAGCAGGGATACTAGACTCTAGCCACTTAGGCTCAAAGCAGAACTCCTTTTTATTTTTTTTTTTAATTTGTTTATTTGACTACCCTGGCCCTTGGCAGCAGCATGTGGGATCTATGGGAATCTTAGTTGCAGGATGAGAAATCTTTAGTCGCACTTTAGTTGTGGTATGTGGGATCTAATTCCCTGATCAGGGATTGAAACCAGACCCCTGCACTGGGAGCACAGAGACAAAGTCTTAGCCACTAGACCACCAGGGAAGTCCCATCAGTGCAGGACTATTTAGGGCATTTTTTTCCCCCCATTCACTGAGACATTCTCAGAGTTCTAGTGCAGCATGAAGCTCTTTCTACTGCATTCTCCTTCCTTCTTTCTCTTCCTTCCCGGGTGTCAGAGCTGAACCAGTCCAAAGGCAGTGCTTGCCGACTCCTCTTCCTTCTCCCCTTTTCCCATTAAATACCTTGTACTTCTAATCCTGCGATGACATTTTCTTCTTGAACTGTCATAATGTTCTAATTTCATTCTCCCCTCTCCTCCTCCCACCTGTGGACTTTTTGTTGAGATGACATCTATCTACTTAAGAAGCTGGAATAGCAGAAGCCGAGGAGTGGAGTGGCGAGGTAACATGGTGCTGTGCTACCGATAGGCGTGACCCTGCAGTGCGGCTTTACTGGCTGCTCACGACAGCCTTTTGGCTCTTAGTACATCAGAATCGGAGGAGTTATCCACACTACGGATGTGCATGTCCCTCCACTCTTGACAACATAGACATTTGACTCAATCCCAATCTGTTTTGGGATCCTCATTTTTGCTGATCCTCACTTTGCAGCTGGACAGTTCCATTTTCATATGACATCAAAACATTCTCATGCATCAGCTTTTTTCTTCCATTTTCCTTCAGCCACTATGGTTCACTTTCAGCTGACCCATTTTCATGCATAAGCTCTCGCCAAACTCTATTCTACTTCTCTTCCTTCCGGGCAAGTTCTGGTCATGAGACACTACTCAGGGATGCCTTCCATCCTGTCCCATAGCAATCCTTTAGCTGAGGTTTTGGCATGAACTTAGATTTGTTTTACTGAAGTCATTGACATTTATCCATAACTTTATTTCTTTTTTAAAAAATTATTTTTCAATGGGAGGAAAATTGCTTTACATTGTTTATGTTGGTTTCTGCCTTACAAGGAGAATCAGCCATGATTATACCTATATCATCTCCTTCCTGAGCCTCTCCCTACCCTAGCCCATCCCTCTAGGTCATCACAGAGCACCACACTGAACTCCCTGTGTTGTTTGGCAACTTCTCACCAGCTATTTATTTTACACAAGGTAGTATCATAACATGATTTCAATTGTAGATAATGTATAGTATTTGGTATTTGTAGTCTTTCATAATTTTGAGATGAACTGTGATTAATCTCCACAAAGAGTCAATTTTTAGTCTCCTCAATGAAACATAACTATGGGACCTCATTTAAAATATTCCTTTCATATTAACCCAGGAAATCCACCAATGATTTTAAAAGACACTATTTTTTTAAATTAATTAATTTATTTTTTTAAATTTTACTTTACAATACTCTATTGGCTTTGCCATACATTGACATGAATCCACCACAGGTGTACACAAGCTCCCAATCCTGAATCCCCCTCCCACCTCCCACCCCACAACGTGTCTCTGAATCATCCCCGTACACCAGCCCCAAGCATCCTGCATCTTGCATCGAACATAGACCGTGCCTCATTTCTTATAGACGGAGACACATAGTGTCTGTAAGACACTATTTTTTTTAAACTTGTCTCATTTCATGTATTATTTTTGATGTAATATCCCATTATCTTAATAATTGTTAAGTAGAAATTTGACTAAATAATGATCTTATCTGATACTCTAGGTCTTCTTAATCTAATAGGTTTAATGATCTTGGGAAATAAAGCCTACAGTGCTGTACCCAGATCACCTAACAAAGACTTTTCAAATGTGTCTCCGTCTATAAGTCCAGGGATCATAGAAAGTATAGGGAGTTAAATTTCTTTCTTTAATAGGAAATTCCAGGTTCAAATATAATGATAACTATAAAAATGAGAGAGAACAACACTTTTTTTTTTTTTTAAGTGCCTGTCACTATGTCTCAAACTCCACTATTTGCTCCATAAATGGCATTACCCAGATGGTCATGAAACATGATGAAATTGGTTGATAGTAACAAATACAAGGGTGGTGAATAAATAACTTATGTAAATATGACTTCAACTCCTAAGTTCCTGTCAATGTTTGTAACGAATCAAGGCAGCCAATTTAGCACCTTGTATTTCTGAATTTGATTGAAAAGTTAAAGATTCCATCTCCCAGCTGTCTTGTTTAGAACACTCATGTCAAACAACTAATTCACTGCTGGTTTCTCTTCCATTTTAACCTTTTCCCTACTTAATTGAATCTCATCTTCATGTAGACATGGTGACATTTAGATATTCCTTCAGACTGGATCTCTAAAGTCTGTCTGTTGTCTATACAAATTTCCTTTCTCTGGGAGCCACTCTAGTCAGTTTGTTTGATATTAGAAACCAAAGTATAATGTTAAAAAACTTTTAAAAAATGGAACCAACTTTTCATTGCAGGGAAAAGATTTAAACTAATTGTAGATATTTGCATCCCCAGTGTTATAAATTATAAACCCTAGTCATCCTGAGGCATAATCTAATTCAGGGTGCCTGAATTAAAATGACTTCATAAGAAAGTATTTAATGAATGTTTTTGATAATCAGCAAAAATATATCCAAAAACAAAATTAATTCAGTTATAATAAATGTTGAAGCAGACATAGCTATGACATATGGATGAGTCATTGATGAAAATATTAAGCTATAAAAAATTAAGATATACTGGACTCTAAGCCCTTTGAGAATAAGAGTCTTTCCTTGCCAGTTTAGCCCAATAAAGAGTTTCATAAGTGTTTACTGAATGAATACATGAGAGATTAGTAAAGGAAAGGAAACAACTTATGCTTAAATTATGCAAAATAGATGATTCTTGCTATAAAGCCTGAGTAAAAAGGAATAAAGAATACTAGAAGGCATAAGACCTTACGTAATACAAGGAATAACAACTTTTAAGAGGACTCTGATTAAAACCATGGCTTAAATTGTGGCTTCAAAGATACAGCCTTGGTATAACAAATTTCCTGCTTCTTCCCTTTCACTGACCCCATATTACAGTGTTTCCTAGTTTCTGAGACTACACCTCAAGTGTCATTTCTAGAAAAGAAAGTTAGGTAAGTTCTAAGAATCCCTTTATGACCCCTGAGAACCCATCTGCTCTCAAACCTGCCTTTGAAGTCAGAGATTATGGTGGTCAGCAGCTTGTAAATGCCAGAGTCAACCTTGCACGCATATCCTTCCTCTAATTCCCCTGTCACTCTGGGCAGTCTACACAGTCAGAAGACGGTATGTGAGCCTTTACAGGATCCTTGTATAGGCAGGCAGCTAAGCATGGGTGTCTGTATTGTCAGTCAGTCCCTGTATTTCCTGCCTTTTCTGAGTGCAAGCCCTCTTTGACCTGAAGCTGCCTTTCGCAGGTGATAAGTGATTCAATCCAAAGTAGATGGTGTATTGTCATCTTATCATCCCTATGAATAAGAAACCCTAAGCTAGTCTTGCTGAATTAAATCTATTATGAAGTCTGATCATTTGAATCCCTTAAGTCAGCTTGGGAGTACTTTTGTAGTTAATGAACTGCAACCTCTTGCTAACCCCTTGCATCTGCTGTATTTGGATGGTCTGAATGGAATGTATCTTTCTTGTTTTTCTGATTATATTCTGGTTCCTAAAATCTTGATTTTTTTCCCCTGAACAATATGTTTGACTTGCTCTTTGACATCTCCTCTAACCCAGGACCAAAGAAGGCAGTGGCGCCCCACTCCAGCCCTCTTGCCTGAAAAATCCCATGGATGGAGGAGCCTGGTGGGCTGCAGTCCATGGGGTCGCTAGGAGTCAGACACAACTGAGAGACTTCAATTTCACTTTTCACTTTCATGCATTGGAGAAGGAAATTGGAACCCACTCCAGTGTTCTTGCCTGGAGAATCCCAGGGATGGGGGAGCCTGGTGGGCTGCCGTCTATGGGGTCGCACAGAGTCGGACATGACTGAAGGGACTTAGCAGCAGCAGCAGCAGCTAGCCCAGGTCAGCTTCTTCCTAAAAGTGATTGTCTTATAGACCAGTGTTTTTATTATTATTTTTAAGTATAGACCATATGATGCATACAGAATCCTTTAGGCTGATTAATACAAGTGCACACATCAATGCTGATGTAGACTCATGAAATCATAATCTCTATATGCAGGAGCCTAGACTTTGTAAGTAAACAAGCTTTCACAGTTTGCAAAAGTTTGACAAATGAAAAATATTCTTTTCCTTTTTATGTTATCATATGAAATGAAGGATATTAACTAAACTATTGTGGTAATCATTTCATAATATATGTAAGTCAAATCATTATACTGTATACCTTAAACTTACACAGTTTAAGTATAAATGACATTTATATCATTTATATCTCAGTAAACTTTTGGGAAAAGTTTGAAGAATTCTGCACTAAAACTTGAGAAATATTATACGGCTTGTGCATCTGGCATTGAGGGCTGTATCCAAATCAAGATGTGATTTTAAAAAGAGCTTTCTTGAGGTATAATTCACTCATCATAAAGTGTACCCTTTTAAAGTGTTTAATTCAGTGGTCTAATTATATTTAAGATGTGATCTTGAGGGTTTGTTTGTTTTTTATTTATTTATTTTTTAGTGATTCATTATTCTGGAGACTTCTGCTAGAGTATCTTTATATATGTTGGGTTGGCCAAAAGCCTTGTTTGGGTTTTTCCCCTAAGATGTTACAGCAAAACGGAAATGGTGAATTTTTGGTGAATCCAATGGTGTATGACATTTTAAACCTAATGGATGAGTTTATAATATCTCTGAGCATTTAGATTGCTGATTACTCACCTTTGAGTCCAAGTCTACTGCTGGGAATGTTTCCTTGGACTCATAGTCTCTGATCATAGATTTTTTTCCTTCTAAACCAGCTTTCTTCTGAAGAACTACCGGGCCTGACAATCAACTTCACTGAGAATATTTCACATGAGATTGTTTGGTGATCACCTTATTAGAATAATAGATAAATATTGGAATGAACGCACCATTAGCTTGGTAGAAAGGATGGGGCCATGCTAATAAAATGAGAAACTGAAATTTAAATTGGTTTTGGTAGAAAATAGAGATCCACTGGGAAATCAACAAAATAATATGAAGGAATACATTGTGGATGTTCGTGTAAAATTGGACTGGTAAAATGAACCAGATGGGTCAGAGAGAAGCAAACCTAATATCAGTGATCTAAAAAGAATGACAAAGAACTGAACCAGGAGTTAAAGGATGAGGGCCTGAGTTTGAGTGCTATCAGTGAGAATAGAAGGGAAATATTGCTAAGGTGTGTTGAATAAATGGAGCTGAAAAGGTTATATTGCATAATACCTTAGCTGGATGGCTGAGAAACTCATAATGTTGATGACAGTGGTATAAAAGTTGATGGAAGAGCCGATCAGGATGAATGAAAGCTCTAAGCCCTGCACCTCAACACCTGAGCCCAAGTTGCCACTGTCGTTTCTCAACTACAAAGTGTGATTGATGTTAGGATGCAGAACTAAAAGAGGATGATTACTGGATGTCAGGGTGAGGTACATACTGCTGTGCTGTTTGAGCTAATAATATCATTTCTGGAAAATGACAAGATGAATGGTGTTCGTGTGTATCCATCAAATGAGTCATTTGAGGTGTTATCCAGTATTTTGTACAGATCATACTCTCCAGAGACTCAGTTTCACCTTCTGAACCACTTTTCACTTTAATACCTTTCTTTGTCAATTCTCTTTCCAGTAGGACTTTTATGGAAAAGAAAATAGTTATAATTCAGGACACTCGGTTAAAAATATCCAAAAACAATTTTGTGGAAAACTAATATTACTCTGCAGTGCCAATGCAGGAGACACAGGAGAAGTGGGTTTGATCCCTAGGTTAGGAAGATCCCCTGGAGAAGGAAATCGCAACCCACTCCAGTATTCTTGCCTAGAGAACCCCAGGGAAAGAGGAGCCTGGAGGGCTACAGTCTACGGGGTCACAAAAAGTTGGACACAACTTAGTGACTAAACAACAACACTGCTCACAATAGTCGATTCTCACATGTGTCTTTACAAAAGCCACATGGCTAGTTTTAGCCAATGAAGAATGAACAGACACAAGTGCAACGTCTAGACCAAAGTACTTAAGAATGTGTTACTGTCTCTTACCTTTTGCAGTAATTGCACAGTCCACATGTTGGATCAGCTTGGATCCTTAAGTCTCTGCATGGAGATTTCTTTGGAGAATTGCCTGCTCTAAATCAAGAGTTTGTACGAGTGAGAAAACAAATCTTTCTTCTGTTGGGTCACTGCATTTACTTGTTACAACAGTCTTGCTTACATATCCTGCCTGGTATACTAAATCAGGGTGGATTGTGGAAAAAAAAATGAGTACATGTCTTAAAACTCCAGAGGTAACTGATTTTAGAAATAGCTGGACTTAGGTGATACCTCATCTTAGTTTTACATTTCTCTATTCCTAGACAGTCTCTCTCCCCAAAGTAGCTCCCTTTGTACTCATAGTTTAACAATCCCCCCCCCCAAAAAAAAGGATAGGGTGGGGTGGGGGGAGGGTTCTAAAATTCCAATATCCTCTCACTCTTAAACAAAGAAACACATCTGGAATTGAAGAACATTGTAGTGGCTTGGCTCATGTATTTATATCACTATCCATTAACATGAACCATATCCAGAGATTTGATGTGTTATAATTGGCCTGTCCAGAGGCCAAAAGGCAGAGTCAGTCCCACTCAAATCACACAGGCTAATAATCAGTGAAGAGTGGTTTGTCAAAATGAAATAGGGTTGCTATCATTAAATAAGGGTGAATTGATGCTAAGAAGCAAAAAAGTTAACCTTCAGTTCAGTTCAGTCACCCAGTTGTGTCTGACTCTTTGTGACACCATGGATCACAGCACGCCAGGCCTCCATGTCCATCACCATCTCCCAGAGTTCACTCAGATACTGGTTGCAGCCCAAGGGACTCTCAAGAGTTGTCTCCAACACCACAGTTCAAAAGCATCAATTCTTTGGCGCTCAGCCGAAGCTTGGTCTTCACAGTCCAACTCCCACATCCATACATGACTACTGGAAAAGGCATCTTCACCTCAGGCTTAACCTGGGGACCACCTAGGGGCAGGGTGTGACTTTCTCCTACTTGGGAAGTTTCAAGTTTTCAGTGTGCCCCTGAGGACAAGAGTGGCAGCCGGGAGAAGATAACATTCAGTTCAGTTCAGTCGCTCAGTTGTGTCCGACTCTTTGCAACCCCATGAATCGCAGCATGCCAGGCCTCCCTGTCCATCACCATCTCCCAGAGTTCACTCAGACTCACGTCTATCAAGTCCATGATGTCATCCAGCCAACTCATCCTCGGTCGTCTCCTTCTCCTGCCCCCAATCCCTCCCAGAATCAGAGTCTTTTCCAATGAGTCAGCTCTTCACATGAGGTGGCCAAAGTACTGGAGTTTCAGCTTCAGCATCATTCCTTCCCAAGAAATCCCAGGGTTGATCTCCTTCAGAATGGACTGGTTGGATCTCCTTGCAGTCCAAGGGACTCTCACCACAGTTCAAAAGCCTCAGTTCTTCAGTGCTCAGCCTTCTTCACAGTCCAACTCTCACATCGATACATGACCACTGGAAAAACCA
>SJYV01003225.1:284367-305898 GCA_006410875.1 Neotragus pygmaeus
TATATATATATATTTACTAATGGGGTAGGAGATATAAAGGACAAAAAGAGCTGTGAGGGATGTGTGGTCTGACGTACTAGGAAGTGGAATGAAATTTCAGCCCCTGTGGTCCTTTAGGAGGTCAAAGAGCAAGCTGCAGACACAGTGGTTCTGCTGAGCTGTTTGTGGCTTTCAGCGAAGCTGCTAATGGAATAATGATAGTTTCTGACATAAAGCAGAAGGTGTTCTATT
The DNA here is from genome assembly GCA_006410875.1 of Neotragus pygmaeus. Lineage (NCBI taxonomy): Eukaryota > Metazoa > Chordata > Mammalia > Artiodactyla > Bovidae > Neotragus > Neotragus pygmaeus. Next base: position 284,599 of record SJYV01003225.1, read on the forward strand.
TTTAGGCAAGAGGAGCTATGCACCAGAGACAATCCAGACATGTTCTTATCTTAGAGGATACTGAAAAATGCCCCTACTTTCCTAACATCCTGTTGCCATATATAAGATAATGATCTCTGAAAAAGAGCTATATTGACAGTCCTAATAACACCACCATTGATCAAGCATTTACTGTGTATCTGGAACTGTGCAAAACACATTATCCCCATGAATTCTGACAACAGTCCAGTGAGGAAACGCTAGTATTGTTCCCATTTTACAGGTGAAATTGCTACTCAGAGGAGTACCATTTTGCATGTGAATTGCAGAGCTTGTTTCAAGTCCATTTCTGGCTGACTTGAAATTTCAAGCACAATCGGAAAGGAAAAATGGGATATAATTAAACTGCCAGCTTTCTAATCAAATTAGAAAAACGATCCTTAGCCTTTCATTATTTGCAAGGCATATTACTCTCTAGTTCACAAACTGGAAATGAATAAAAGCAGCCAGTTTAGAATGTGATGATATTCCATGTCAGTAGAGGAATTGGACCAACAAGAGGCCAGCATCGGAAACAGGACTTAGGAACGGTGGATGGAGTTAGGACATGTACTCTGAGGAAAGTTGTATTGCAAAGAGCCTTGTGTGGTAGAAATATAAGATGGCCATTTTTTATAAGTCACTACAATTAGTAAATTTGTACCATGCAAAACATACTTAATCCCATTGCAGTGTCCAGAAGTGTCCCACCTCAACTGTAGTATCAGACTTGAGGGGCTTGTCTAATCAGACTCTTCTGTTTGCAGAAAGAGCATGTTTTTAGGTTAAAGATTGGCTTCTGTTTCCTTGATTCTCTGTTCTCTTCTGCTCTTGATTCTGACATCTGGCCTCCTGGCTATGCCCATTGAGATATAATTAATATTCTATATTTACATTTGGATGGTGTAATCACCCTACTTATAGAATTTTGGAAACTATGGACCTTTTTTTTTCATTTTGAATTATCTCTTTTAATCCAAGCTGGTAAATGACACACAAAAATTTTGTGGATTTTTTAGAAATCTGATTGAGCTCAACTCTATGTCCCAAAAGTCATGTCCACAGTCCCTTGGGTGACAAATATTTCTATACCTTGAGCTGTAGACATGGCTGCTGTGGAACCACATTTTTAAGATTCCAGGAGTGTCTGGTCACCACCACCTTAAATCTTTTTGAGATCTCAATGAAGTTTCTTAGAATCATATCCTTGTTTTAATTTCTACCTTTAGGTCATTTCTTACTTTCAGAAGGTTATATAACCTGGAGAGACCAGCAATATAAAATAGTTTTATGTTTCAGCTCAGAAAGTCCCAGTTCCTTTATATTTCTTTTAAATTCTCTTTGTGGAAATTTTCTGGCAGTCCAGTCAATAGGACTCTGTGCTTCCATTGAAAGTGGCACAGGTTTTATCCCTTATTAGGGAACTAAGATCCTGCATGCATGCCATGCAGGGAGGCCAAAACAGAACGAAACAAAAACCAATAAATAAATACATAAATCCTCTTTGTATAGAGAAGAATTTCTTTCTTAGTTCATCATTTTAATATCATCATTTTAAATGGTCATATTAAAAATAAAAACCAATTGACATACTTAACATACTGCCCTGAAACTTTAACCAAATCCACAAATGCCTTAGTTGCATTTTATGACTTCCAAGATATCACAGAAGAAAGATTTTCCAAATCTCCTACCAAAAAATAGAAGTTTCCTTTGCTGGAGTCTCTGAGAGAAGTTTCTTTGGGTGTAACAGCTACATTTCAGCCTCCATTAAACATCTCCTTTTTTTCTAGTCCTGTCTCTGCCTGTCTCCTGGTCTGAGAACCAATGCCACATACTTTAAGTTTTAGTTATGGGAGTTATGAGATACCAGTTTCTGTCTTAGTTATTATGGTGCCATGAAAAAACACTAAAACTTAGTAGCTTTAAGCAACAAATTTAGTATTTCTCATGATTCTGTGTGATGATTGGGCAGTTCTGCTGGTTTTTCTTAATTTCATGTAATTTTAATATGCTGGTAGATCAGCTAAAGAGGCCAGAATATCTAGACCTTTTTCCCTTTATCATATTTTTCAACCCATGCTTCTTCAGGCCATAATGGTCCCAAGATTTCAAGGGAACAAATGTAGAAGTATCAAGGCCTTTTTAAGCCTCAGCTTGAAACTCACATCACATCACTTGTGCTACAAATCGTGGTCAAAGAAAGTTACAGATCAGTAAAAATTTAAGGGATAAAAAATTGATTCCCATCCTCTATGGGAGATGTAGTGACATCACAGTGCAGAAGGGGACGTATATAGAGTGGGAGGAACTGTGCCCATATTTTCCACCTACCACACACAGGTCATTGGTAGCTTCAAACAGAACCCAGATATATCAATTTCCAATAAGAAACAGTAACATTTAAAGGTGCTTAATAATATGTCTACTATGTAAGGAATCTTAATAAGATTCCTTATAACATTTAGTAAATGTTATTTCTTACCACTTTTTGCTTCCTCTGTATACTTTAAAAAGTACTCATTTTGCAGAGAATATGCTGATTTGCTCTACATGTAAAATAATTTAAAAACCAGTGAATTAACAGTCTCCAATATTATATAGATTTTTCATATTGCAAGTGAGTGAAAGTTGTTCAGTTGTGTCCGACTCTTTGTGACGCCACGGACTATATATAGTCCATGGAATTCTCCAGGCCCACATACTGGAGTGGGTAGCCATTCCCTTCTCAAGGGGATCTTCCCAATGGATCAGATCCAAGTCTCCCGCATTGCAAGTGGTTTCTTTACCAGCTGAGCCACCAGGGTAACACCTTCCCACTGAAAGGTGGTATGAATGATAGAAATTCAGCAGTGATATTAAAGCAATTACAATGATAGTATACTTTTTAAATTTGTGAGATGACATTTGAAACTCTCTGAAATATTGTAAAAAACAAAAGATTTTGTGCATAGATGAATATTCTAGGAACTATAAACCAGTTTTGAGTTGTAGTAGGCACATTTCTAAATTTAATTAATGAGAAATTAATAGAAGGAAGCACTTTAATTATAACCAACAGATATGTCCTAAAAACACTTAGACACCTGGAATTTATGGGAATACTAGCTAGTCCTTCCCTGGAAGATTATGTTTCAAAATGACTTTGATGAAGAGAATGAGAGGGCAAGTTTTGTTAAACAGACAATTAAAATTATTCTTAGGTACAAAGAAGTCTGTTAATCTTTTTTAACATATATACCTCCAGATTACTTGGTATTGCTTCTCTCTGGCCTTGCTTAGGGAAAAATGACTTTTCCCTCTCCTTGAATGTGGCCATCAGTTCAGTCTGTGCCATGCAATGGATGATGACTAAACGTGGCAGCAGTGGGATATGATGGACAGGCAAGGACTAGATTGGGAAATAGATGCTGTTGGGAAGGTGCTAGAGCTGCACAGTTAGGAAGATTCCACAGAGCAGAATATGTGCTCTCTACATGAGTAAGAACACATGGTTTGGCCCTTGGTAGGTGTCAGGAAGGCAAACCCAAGGTCTACAGAGGAATAAGTTACCCCAATAAGGTTTCTCAACAGGGGCAAGGTGTAGTAATGCAAGCAGAAGGGAATATGGTGGGAGTCAGGTCAGAGCGCATGTAGCATGACCCCATATGGTAAGAGGACTTGGACATAATAATATAGAAGAATAGAACAGGTCAATATAATGCTTATCAAGACAGTCTGCTTAAAAAATTGGCCTTAGCTTGCACAGACCTGGATGTAAATCTCAGCCACTCAATTTATTAACTCTTCAACTTGGGTAGGTTGTTTATCTTCTGTTCCTTAGTTATCATATGTGAAAAATAATTGGGAGTAAAAATAATGACCTTGACTCTTTCTTGTGAGGATTTCATGAAGAGTATATGTATAATGCACATAATGAATGCCTGACACATCAATATTTCTACTCCTACTACTAATCACAACAGCCACAACAGAACAGTGAAGCTCAAGCTTGAGGAGAAAGACGGGAAAAGATTCCTCAAAATGTTGTCTAAGAAGGAAACTGTAGCCAAAAGTAAGAGTTTATTTCCTAGGGCTGGGATTCTGGGTCACAGTGGAAGGAAAATAAAAGTGAGTTACTGATAAATCATTTAAGTTACTGAATTTGGCTGCTATATTCCCTTGCCTAAGACTTCAGCAAGTTTTCAAGGGAGCCTGGAGGTGAGGAGTGGGAGGGAAAAAATCAAGAGAAAGAAGCCAAGTGATGGAAGAAAGCAAGGAGAGGAGTACTGTTAGGGGACCAGTCAAATCTCATGCTCAGGAGAAAGCCTCCTGTTGATCTGTCTTGCTTGGGAGCTAGCTCTCTTCACAGGCCTGCTGGTGCATTTTTATAGCTGGCTCACTTATGCAGGGAAAGAGCAGATCCTTCCAACGCCCCTCCTCATCTCTATTTCTTAAGCTGAGGAGAAGATATGCTGGCTGGGAATATCAATAGGAATCTCTCATCTAGATAAACAGCCTACTCACCTCTCTTCTCTGTTCTTAACTCCCACTTGTGGGCAGAGATTTCCTTCTGAAAGCACACCCAGGCCCAGGGACCCTGTCTGTCAATCCTCTCTAACCGTACAAGTTCTATAGTAAGTGCAAATGGACCAGAGACAGTCGCTTCTAGGAAACAGAAGGTTAGTTGTTGTTATTATTGTTGTTCCTGTTGGGACCAAGAGCTGTTGGAAGGGAGGGGCCATGCCTTTCTTTGGTAGGATGCCATTTTGGATTCATCACTATGTAGACTTCTAACATCTCATATCTGAGATTGCAAGAGTGCAACTGCATAGCAGGTTTCTTGCTTCAAATTTGGCATATGTCTTGGAGCCTATCAGTGTTATGTATACTCAGTGATAATTGCATTATTTTCAGAGTTATCCTTTTCATATCAAGTAAAAAGAAATTGTCCCTGAAGAAAAAAAGATCCTATAGCTACTCTTTGATATAAGTCTCTATCAAGCACTAAAGATTGTTCCTATAGGCATCCTGTCCTCCTGATTTTTACAACTGAAGCACTTGCTGGGGACATCATAAATGTTTCATTGTACAATTTATTCTCATGCAGCTCTCCAGTGTCTTATTAATTTCTCCATGCTTTTTGTTAGTATTTACATACTCTGTAATATTATCATGGATCTTTGTTTTGGGCTTCCCTAGTAGCTCAGACAGAGAAGGCAATGGCACCCTACTCCAGTACCCAACTCTTGCCTAGAAAATCCCATGGGCGGAGGAGCCTGGTAGGGCTCTATGGGGTCGCTAGGAGTCAGACACGACTGAGTGACTCTACTTTCAATTTTCACTTTCCACTTTCATTGGAGAAGGAAATGGCAACCCACTCCAGTGTTCTTGCCTGGAAAATTCCAGGGAGAGGGAAGCCTGGTGGGCTGCCATCTATGGGGTCGCACAGAATCAGACATGACTGAAGTGAGTTAGCAACAGCAGCAGCAGCAGCAGCAGCAGCAGCAGTGGCTCAGAGATAATCCTGCAGTGCAAGAGACCTGGATTTGATTCCTGAGTCAGGAAGATCCCCTGGAAAAGGAAATAGCAACCCACTCCAGTATTCTTGCCTGGAGAATTCCATGGACAAAGGAGCTTGGCAGGCTACAGTCCATGGTGTCACAGATAGTCAGACATGACTGAGCAACTAACACTTTTACTTCTTTCTTTATTATCTGTCTTTTAATTATGATCACCTTCCCACCACTTGTAGAAAGTAAGCAATATTTTCCCCATGTTTCTTCCTGAGTCTAAAGTGAAAGTGAAGTCGCTCAGTCATGTCTGACTCTTTGCGATCCCATGGATTCTAGTCTACCAGGCTTCTCTGTCCATGGGATTTTCCAGGCAAGAGTGCTGGAGTGGGTTGCCATTTCCTTCTCCAGGGGATCTTCCTGACCCAGGGATTGAACCCAGGTCTCCTGCATTGCAGGCAGATGCTTTACCCTGTGAGCCAAAACCTCCTCTTAATGTTATTGTTGAGTTTGGGAGTGATGATGATGATGATGAGGGCTTCCTTCATAGCTCAGTTGGTAAAAAATCAGCCTACAATGCAGGAGACCCTGGTTCAATTCCTGGATTGGGAAGATCCCCTGGAGAAGGGATAGGCTACCCACTCCAGTATTCTGGCCTGGAGAATTCCATGGACTGTATAGTCCATGGGATGGCACAGAGTTGGACATGACTGAGCCACTTTCACTTTCACTTTCATGGTGATGATGATGATAAATGTGTCAGGCACTTTACCATGAGCTTTACTCACAGATCTCATTTAATCCTTACAGCAAAAATTAAAAGTAGGTATTTCTACATTCACTTATTTTTATTTAGATTAAGGTCATGTGGTTATTTATTTATTTGACTGTGCCTTGTAGTTGAGACACACAGGATCGTCAGTCATGTTGGGGACATGTAAGATCTTTAGCTGAAACATGTGGGATCTAGTTTCCTGATCAGGGATTGAACCCTGGCCCCCTATATTGAGAGTGCAGATTTCTTAGCTACTAGACTACCAAGGAATTCTCAAGATTGATTTTTATTATGTGCTGGAGACAAACTCTTTGTTATTACCATAGCACTTAAGTTACGAAAAAAGTCAACAGGGAAATGTTAATTTTTCTTTATTGAAGTATAATTAAATTACAATAGTATATTAATTTCATGTATACAACACAGATTCAATATTTTAATGGACTATACTCCATTTCTCAAACACCACAGTTCAAAAGCATTCGTGCTGTTGGAGAAGACTCTTGAGAGTCCCTTGGACTGCAAGGAGATCTACCCAGTCCATCCTAAGGGAAATTAGTCCTGAATATTCATTGGAAGGACTGATGCTGAAGCTGAAACTCCAATATTTTGACCACCTGATACGAAGAACTGACTCATTTGAAAAGACTCTGATGCTGGGAAAGATTGAAGGTGGGAGGAGAAAGGGATGACAGAGGATAAGATGGTTGGATGGCATCACCGACTTGATGGACATGAGCTTGAGTAAAATCCAGGAGCGGCTGATGGACAGGGAGGCCTGGGGTGCTGCAGTCCATGGGATCACAAAGAGCTGGGCACAACTAAGCAACTGAACTGAACTGAACTCCATTTAAACATATGAAATTTTGGCTATATTTCCTGTGCTGTAGATATATCCTTGTAGTTTATCTGTTGTGCACATTGCAGTTTGTATCTATTAATCCACTATCCGTATCCTACTTCTCCCCACTTCCCTCTCTCCACTGGTAGCCACCAGTTTAACTTCAGTATCTATGAGTCTGTTTCTGTTTTGTTATATTCATTTAAAAATTTTTTTAGATTCCACATATGAGTGATAAGATACAGTGTCTTATATCTCTGTCTGACTTATTTCACTAAGTGTAATACCCTCCAAGTCCATTCACATTTTTGCAAATGACAAAATTTTATTTTTAGTAGCTGAGTAATATCTAATTTCAATTATATATATATATCATAGCTTTTTATCCATTCATCTGTTGATGGACACTTAGATTTCTTTCATAGCTTAGCTATTGTAAATGATGCTGCTATGAACAGTGGGGTTAATATTTTCAAATTGCTGGGTTTATTTTGAGATACACACTGAGGAATGGAATTGCTGAGTCATATGGAAGTTCTCTTTTAGTTTTTTGAGGGATGTCCCTACTGCTTTCCATAGTGGCTGCATCAGTTTATATTCCCAGTAACAATGTACCGGGGTTCCCTTTTCTCTTCATTCTCATCATCATTTGTTATTTGTGGTCTTTTCATGACAGCCATCTGACAGCTGTGAGGTGATATCTTGTTGTGTTTTGATTTGTATTTCTCTGATGATTAGCAAAGTTGAACTTTTTTTTTTTTCATATGTCTGTTAGCCATCTGTATGTCTTCTTTGCAAAAATGTTTATTCAGGTCTTCTGTCCTGCATCCAAAATACATAAACAAGTCATATAACTAAATTCGAAAAAGACAAACAAGCTGATTTTATTTTTTAATATAAATTCATTTATTTTAATTGAGGCTAATTACTTTACAATATTGTATTGGTTTTGCCATGCATCAATATGAATCTGCCACGGGTGTACATGTGTTTCCCATCCTGAACCCCTTTCCCACCTCCCTCCTCATCCCATCCCTCTGGGTCATCCCAGTGCACCAGCCCCAAGCATCCTGTATCATGCATCGAACCTAGACTGGTAATTCATTTCTTATGTGATATTATATATGTTCCAATGGCATTCTCCCAAATCAGCCCACTGTCTCCCTCTCCCACAGAGTCCAAANTCTTCCTCATTCCTCTTCTATCTTTTCCTTAAGGAACATCATTTACATTTTTTCTTCCCAGAAGGCAGTAACTCTTCTCTCATGGCTCCCCTCTACCCCACCCCGCTCCCCACCTTTCTAACACTTACTGGGTTCTCCTACTTCATCCTTTCTCTGCTATACAAAATACAATAATACCCTAAGTATAGCCATGAATGTGCCCATATCCGTTCACAATGATTCAGTGTCTTTCACTGTCTACACCAATTAGTCTGGCATTCAATACCTTCTACTTTTAGGCCACACTTACTTTAGGAAAATTATTTCCCATAACTTTCTTGATATATCTGTCTCAAGTCAACTGACCAGTTACCAGTCCAGATTCCACTTTTCCGAGGAACTGCCTCTGTGCCCTTGTTTGTGCTTTTCTTTTAAGCCTCTAGTAGCCTTTCCCTCCTCCTTCCCAAATTCATACCATACCTATTATCAAAGAGTCAGTTAATATTTCAACTGTTTCATATGATTATTGGTAATCTCTCAAACTAGAAGTATTTTTCTCTCCTTGAACTCTGAATTCCAAAGTGCTTTATCTGCAACTATATTATGCATAATAAATAATATAGAATATAAAAAATTATAATCAGTTGTACTTTTAAAAATTTTATTAGCTTTATTTTCATTTCCAAACTACATTTTTCTTTACAGTGAGGTAAGAGTCTGATTCCTTATTATATTTGTAGTATACTCTGAAAGGAGTGGGCAATATTCATTGAATGAATGAAAGAGGTATTTGTAGAGGAATGTTGCTACAGTCAGTGGATAACATAGTGCTACGTTTTATGAAATGATCAAATTACTGAAATTGTCAACTATCCAAATACAGCAAAAAATCTGGAACTCAATAAGAAATTCCCCTGAGCAGTAGGGAAAATGACCATGTCAAAGTTTACTTACGCGGTGCAGGCTAGCTGGAGCTTATTTGGTGTTAGGCATTAACTTTACTGTATTAATGAGCTTAGTTATTTAGTTGCCATAGAAACTGGCAGCAATAAGGAAGGATAAGCATATCACAAGGGAGAAGGAAGCATGAAAGCAAATAGTGTGATAGAGCATATGAATTGTTGTGGATAAGTGCTCTGAGAAATAATTCAATTATTTTATCAAATATAATTTTTAGGGGATTTGTATTTTGCAAACATTTCCACCAAGAATTGTTCCCAAAGTAAAGTTCATTATCGGCAGAAGTCAGCTTCAGTAATCTAAACATGATGATTGTTAAGAATTCCTTACAGCTGTAAAACATTTTGACATCGTTAAATGACATTATAAGATCCATGGATAATAAATATTATTATTTCCAATTTAAACAGTGNAAAGTAAAGTTCATTATCGGCAGAAGTCAGCTTCAGTAATCTAAACATGATGATTGTTAAGAATTCCTTACAGCTGTAAAACATTTTGACATCGTTAAATGACATTATAAGATCCATGGATGATAAATATTATTATTTCCAATTTAAACAGTGAGAGGATAGACCCCCCCCGCACCATAACTTGGTAAAAAAATAATCATAAACTAGTAAACAACACAGCCAAGACTCAATTTCATGTATTCTGCACCCCAGATTATTTCTATTTCATTTTATTATAATGACAAATATTCAATACTTTATCCAATATTGCTTTTGAAACAAAATGATATAATTCTCTTTGGGGTCCATGTGTCTACCAAGTGAGAGCTTGACTGGAATGCACCGACTATAATCATTTCCAAGGCCACGTATATTTTAGGGTTACAAGGAAATCAACTGCCATAATTCAGAGCTGTATTTTGAAAGCTATTGTCTTCAGTCTCTGCACTGCTGCTGCTGCTGCTAAGTCGCTTCAGTCGTGTCCGACTCTGTGCGACCCCATAGATGGCAGCCCACCAAGGCTCCCCTGTCCCTGGGATTCTCCAGGCAAGAACACTGGAGTAGGTTCCCATTTCCTTCTCCAATGCATGAAAGTGAAAAGTGAAAATGCAGTCATGTCCGACCCTCAGAAACCCCATGGACTTCAGCCTTCCAGGCTCCTCCATCCCTGAGTTATTATTAATTTCAGATGTCCATTTGGTACTCTGGACATTATCCAGTGCATGCATCTCTTTCTCTGAGGGCTCTTTATAGGAAGCTGTTCTGCTCATTAACAGCTAGCTAGAAGTGCTGGGGAATTAGCACCCTCAACCAATTACTGATGCAAGTGAGTGTAAAAATATGCCAGCTCTCTTGACCTTCAAGTGATATTCAAGAGTTTTCCTGGGACTCCATGAAGGATTAAGCTTCAGTCGTCCAGTGTGCTGACTGGCTTAACTCAACTCATATTGATGGTCTTCCCACCTTGGACACTGTTTCGTTTCCTATAGGTCATCCCTGTACCTTCCACATAGACCTTTTGCACTCAAATCCTTTCCTCAATCTCCTTTTGGAGGAGCTCATGAGAACAAACATAGCTGGAGGAATTACTATGCTTTAACTACATCACTTCATCTGTTCACTCACAGAAAAAAAATTGAAATATAATAATAACTGATACTTTGACACTTATTAGAGGACAGCTGTGTTTCCAAACATTTTAATGTTTTTCCTTACTTACCACATAGGGCCTAAAAGTGAAAGTCACTCAGTCATGTCCGACTCTTTGCAACCCCAAGAAATATACAGTACAGGTCCATGGAATTCTCCAGGCCAGAATACTGGAGTGTATAGCCGTTCCCTTCTCCAGGAGATCTTCCCAACCTAGGGATCAAACCCAGGTCTCCTGCATTGCAGGCAGATTCTTTACCTGCTGAGCCACCAGGGAAGCCCACGTTGGGCCTATGAAGTAATAATTATTATTGTTCTCATTTTACAAAATAGGACACTGATGCTTGGAAATGATAAGGAAATTAGTAAAGGTCTCTGGGCTTGGCAGTGAGGGAGCCAGCAGTTGACCCTAGATTTTCTAATGCTAGAAAGAAAAGAAAGAAAGTGAAGTTGCTCAGTCGTGTCCAGCTCTTTGTGACCCCATGGACTGTAGCCTACCAGGCTCCTCCATCCATGCAATTTTCAAATCCATGGAATTTTCCAGGCAAGAGTCCTGGAGTGGGTTGCCATTTCCTTTTCCCGGGGATCTTTCTGACCCAGGGATCGAACCCAGATCTCCTGCATTGCAGGCAGATGCTTTACCAGGGAAGCTAATGCTACAGCCTGGTTATTAATCTTCTAGAAATTGAATTGATTCATGCACATGGATAGATGCCTTGAAGGAGGAGTGTGAATAGAAAGAAGCAGCTCTTTGTCAGCAGGCAGTGCACAGAGAGATGGGTTTCTTCTTTGAGAGACCCACCTGCAACCACCTACATTCTACTGCCTTGAATCCTTATCTTTTAGAGGTCAGAAAGGCAGCAGCTACTTTTTGTGTCAGTTTGAATGTGTAAACGTTTAACTGAATTGGCGAAGCCTAGAAAAGCATGATTTCTCCCTGTTCCCTTCACTATAAGGGAATTGGTGATTAGAATAAATTGCTCTGAAAATAGCTCCATCCCATTTGTTCAAACAATTAAGCCCATCAATGAAGTTAATTTATGAGAGGAATGACACACATGTTGGCAAATTGTTCTATTCCTCTTGGCAGCCTTCATATTTTCTCATCTCCTTTTTTTTTACCTTCCTTTCTGCCTCTATTTGCTATTTATGCTGTCACTTCTCAGTGTCTTTGGGGAGCTGATGTTTCCTACAGCAAATTTGTTTTTTTTTTTCCATCTCTAAATTCATGCACAGATCTATTTTGTCTCCTTGCTTATAAGGACATATTTACCCTCTCCTACATTTTGATGATGACCATTTGATTCCTTATCTTCTGGATTCCACTTGATACAGTCAGTTTTTATTAAATATCCCTCATCCTTCTTGCATTCTGGTACTGATATGGCATAATCAGATAGAGTTCAATGAGTAAAATAGAAGCAAATAACTCCTGCACATACAAAGGACAGAAAATAATTGTTACTTCAAAAGGCAACTGTGCTTTAAACTATTTGACTATATGGAAGAACAATTCCTTCTAGGAAGGCACTTGTCTTTTTTCTTAGGGAAAAAAAAAAAAACTCTCTCTGGGTTTATCTGGTTATGAAAAGCAAAGTCTTCCATCTTTTGTCCTATTCCCCATTGCTATGCTAAGAGACTTAGATAAGTGGAAGCAGGAATTCTAAGTATGACTCTGATTGCTGGTCAGGGATGGACAGGAACTTTGGGCAGGGGATCCTGTGACTTGAAGAAGATGGAGGAGAAATATCACAGTAGGGGGGAAAAAAAAGCCAAATCCAGTCAGCAGTGAGGTGGGGCTGAAGGTGCAGGTAAACCAGCAAGATGATCCTGGTTAGAAATTTTCCAGGGAGCTTTAACAGAATAAAGTCTCCTGTTCAATATTCAGTTCTGCCTCCTCTGCATTCTACCAAAATGCCTTCTGTAATCACTAAACATTAGTCAAAAACATACTCCACACTGCCTTGTGTTAGCAGTGTTTGGAGGACTGAAGCAAAACGGTCAAGGACTGGAACAAGGGATCAGAGAGAGAATTATAACTACAGGATGAATGCCGATACGTGAGTGAGTGAGTGATGAGTGATAAGTCACTCAGTTGTGTCCGACTCTTTGTGACCCCATGGACTGTAGCCTGCCAGGCTCCTCTGTTCATGGAATTCTCCAGGCAAGAATATTGGAATAGGTTGTCATTTCCTTCTCCAGTGTCAGTATGTGAGGTGACAGCAATTCAATGAGAACAGAAATTTGTGGCACATGGTAGACAGAACTTATTTGAACTCTCTACTACAGATGCATAACCTGCACAGCAAATCAATTCTTCATTTCTAAGCAAAAGCAAGGTTTTAAAAACATGAACCTCATTATACCATTTCCTATGAAGGACCCTTTTGAAGCTTTCTGGAAAAAAACAAAAACAAAAAAACTTCTTAAAGTAATTTGCATGTCACTTTAAGATCCTATTTGTCTCTTTAGCCTCATCTTGCAGCAAGCTTTTTCTCCATATTTGTTGTAGTAATACATACGAAGCATTCCTTCCAACTTGCCATGATCCCCTTCACCACAGGACCATCGCACATGTTGCTCTACCTTCCTAAAACATGTTTCTCCTTTGAAAACTTGATCCTTACTTATCTTTTAGTAGCAACTTAAGTGTTGCAACTAAAGCATCCCTTCTTCAGGAGTCTGTCCTTGGTCTCTCTGACCATGCCTCTCTCAAAGCCCTGTGCACCTCTTCTTCACTACACCTGCCTCATTTGTAACCTCACAATGGTTTGTGGGATTGCTTGATTAATTAATGCCTATCACCCTCACTAGTTGCAAAGTTCCACTCAACAGGCACATCTGACTTTGATGAGAGTTTTATCCCTAAGGTCTTATATGGTACATATCATCTCATAGGCCCTCAGTAAACATTTTCTGGAAGAAGCAAGATGGGAGAAGGGAGAAGGGAAGGAAGGAAGAAAGAAAGGGGATAAACATTGATCAGAGGACTTAAAAGTCTTCTCTGCCTGGTGATACTTAAAAAGTGTTAGGAAGATTTTGATTCCCTTCTGGCTCTTAGAACTGCCTGAGGGTCTTGTTTCAGAGAAAATGAAAACATTTACCAAAATTGACAGTTAAGGAAAGTTCTTATCTATTTGGTTAAACTTTATCCTGGGATGATGGCAACGTTGATGATGATGATGATGGTGATGGTGGTGAGGTGGTGGTGAAGGCGTATAAAATTCATTTTGATCACCCTTCTCAAACTCTTTGATGTATATGTATGTGCATACATGCATCTGCGTGCATATATGAAAAAAGAGTACTTCTCCAACTACAGTCACTTAGCAACAAGCTAAAGACCATGTGAATAAAAAAAAAAGTATCTCTTTGTTTGTTTGACAATCACTTCTGCTCAGGAAAGAGAACAATTTGGCAAGAGCAAGGAACACATGTGAACAGTGATCTAATGACTTCATCTTCTTTCCCAAGTTTTACTTTTTTGAAACAAACTCTTTTTCTTGGGCTCTAGCTGATGGTTAGGGTATTTTATCCCGAGGCACTAATTATGGAGTTGGAGTCCTGCATTAAGACTGGCTAGAACAGGACTGAAGCGACTTAGCAGCAGCAGCAGCAGAGCACAGATAGACCTAGAGATTATCATACTGAATGAAGTTAGCCAGACAGAGAAAGCCAAAAAGCATATCACTTAAATGTGGAATCTTAATAAAATGACACAAATGAACTTATATACAAAACAAATAGACTCACAGACATGGAAAACAACCTTATGGCTATCAAAGGGGAAATTGAGGGGAAGGATAAATTAATGAGTTTGGGATTAACAGATACACACTAGTGAAGTCGTTCAGTTGTGTCTGACTCTTTGCGACCTGTGGACTGTAGCCCACCAAGCTCCTCCATCCATGGGATTCTCCAGGCAAGAACACCGGAGTGGGTTGCCATTTCCTTCTCCAGGGGATCTTCCTTACTCAGGGATCGAACCCAGGTCTCCCACATTGCAGGCAGACCCTTTAACCTCTGCACGACCAGGGAAGCCCCTAAATACAAGAATCCAAGTACTAACATCAAAGATTTCAAGGGAGGAAAGGAAGCCAGGTTGAAAGAAGAAAGGGGAGGAGGCAGGAGATGGGAGGTGATATGGGTGGCCTTACAGACGTCTCCTGCCACCTACCGATACCCACGCATTATGGGACTTTTCCCTGGGCTTCTGGAGAAGGGAGGACTAGAACTCGGCCCTACCAGAAATCAGCCCACACCAGAACTGGAATTCGAGTTCTCTGCCAAGAGGAGGTGATCAGTCTCCAATTCTCAGCTCAGGCTGAGGGCCCTTCGACCAGATTCCTGCATCCAGGACTGGGGGACTAGAAAAACAGGGAAGGATAGGAAGCATTAAGGAGAGGAAAAGAGAGAGGGAAGGGGAGAGAGGTCAATAAAGTCTCTTGTTCCTTACCAGTCGGGGCACTCTGGCCAGTTGTCCACGTCAGGAGGAGACCAAGGACAAAAGGGTTCCAGTTGCGGCCGCTGGGTCTGGTCCATTGGCAGGCAAGCTGGCCCGAGTACCCTGAGTGGTCAGGATGTCAGTCTCAGCGAAGAAGAGTCCCCGCCAGAGTCGCTATTTGTTGCAGAGAGGGGAACCCCTTCCAGGGCCCAAAACTGGGCTCTTGTCTAACACTTGGAAATGAATTGTCCAAGGAGACACACACTACTATATATAAAATAGATAACCAACACTGGTTTACTGTAGAGTACAAGGAACTATATTCAATATTTTGTAATAGATTATAATGGAAAAGAATCTGAAAAGAATATATGTATGAGTATAACTGAATCACTATGCTATGCTCCTGAAACTAACACGACATTGTAAATCAACTATACTTCAATTTAAAAAATAAAAGTTCTTTCATGTCATAGTGTAATAAAAAAAGAAAAAACTGGCTAGAAATCCTAATCTGACTTCATTACTAAGAAGCTGTGTGGCCTTGGGCAAGTATTAAACCTGTTTGAGCCTCAGTTATACCACATTTAAAGTGAATATACCAAGGCCACGTCAGGGGTGTGTGGTGTGCTCTAAGTGAAATAATGTACAGAAAGCCAGCTACAAAGTAGATGGTTCAATGTTCCTCTCTTGTCTCCTGTCTGAATCCTGTTTTCTGACCTTGTTTCCATCTTTCGAGCTTCTGGCAGAAGTGAGTTGGCTCATCAATTATTATTTCACAGAGCAGGTTCATTGCCTTTTTGTACCCTGAAAAATAGGAAAAGAAAAATAACATTAGTAACCTTTAATTGACCCTCCTGAGAGGGATTGGATGCCAGGACTGAATTTTAGGAGCCCATTCAAATCCAAGGAGCTGAAGCTAGATATTAAATTCTTATGCATGCAGAGAAAGGAGAACTCTCTGTGACCCAGGACATCTTTTGGTTCATGGTCAAATGCATCATCTCTGAGAGCAACCACATTGTTTAGATTCCTGTTTTACTTATTTTAAATAGGGAACAAACAGTGCCCCTGGCTTCTCCCCCAGCAGTACTTTCTCCCCCTCTTTTCTGGGAGCTGCTAGAGGGGGGCTTGCCAATGCCAGTCAGAATTCTCAAAGAGATTGTACTTCTAGTCTTTTCCAATGTTTGTTCTCCTTCTAGGATTCCTACCACAAGAGCTCTCTTCTATTTGCAGTGACCTGTCCAACCTGTAGGAAACAGACAAATGTCACTTTGCCCTGATTTCATCCCTGCTTCTGTTTTTCTCATTCAGAAGCACTATAATTCCCCAAATTGAATTTGGAATGAGACACCATTCACTGACCATGGGGACAGTAAATATATGCATAAATGGAATCAAACCTCTTTTCTCAAGCAATTTGTCTTCACTGTAGCCTGAAATTGTCTTTTAAAGCTGGAGAACAGCCTTCATTTAGACTCCAACTCAATAGCTAGTGCTTGGGGAATTAAATTTCTTAATGATTCACCAGAGGAGAAGTATGTTTGTAAAAATGCGACTAGGAAGGGAGATGAGGTTATTATATCCTTGTCGAGTAGTGGTCAGGAGAGGAGTGACTGAGATCTGAGCTGGAGTACGTGGGCAAATTCTAGGTGGGTTAAAATGGAATCTCTGCAAAACACTATCATATTAAATTTTCTGCACCAAGAATCTCTAAGTTTATGACTATTATTACCCCTGTTCATTTTACGGATGAATTCTGAATGGAGTTCAAGGTGATTAAGTAATGTGTTGGAGGTCTTACAGTTGTTAAGTGATAAGAGACACAATTTGTAGAAGAACCATCTGACTTAGACAATGCTAAAGTTCAAGCTTCTAGCCAAACACTCCTCTCCACTGTGTTCCTTAAATTAGTGGAGACATACATAAAATGATAAGAATGCCAGAGATGTGGGATGAGTGTGAAAAAGCTGAACAATCCACAAACACTGAGGGCATCTCTGAGGAGGTTCTATTCAGCATGGCAGCCTAAGGCACTGGAAACTTGTCTCAAGATCGCTAGGATAACAGAAGCCTGTATCCTGTTGTAATTTGCCATGTCACTGAAGGTTGATGAGGTTATACATCAGATAAAAACTTCTGCTCCTGCTCATACTTTTATTCCAGTGTCAAAAGTGTCCCATTCACTTTTTCCCAGTGAAATCCGGAAGATGCTAGGATTTTTCTTACAGAGTTCTTTTGTCATCAGGGAATGTTTTAACATGACATACTTGGCATTATATGAAAAGTCTTCAAGTGTTTCTGCTTTTAATTTTAAACTGTTATTTATTCATTTGTGTATCCATTCATTCATCCAACATCTTTTTATTGAATAACTTCTATATCCAGGCACTTTATATTGTGGTCATCACTTGGTCTTCTCATTTTGGACACCATCTACTTTGTAGTAAATATCTGAATCACTCTAACTCTAGCATCCTTCTGAAGTTGGCTACAACAGCTGCCTCCACATTTGTGGAAAAGTAGATACGGTAACTCAAAGGCAAACCAGTTATTTAAGCTTCTTAGTGCTCATATCTATACAAGAAAGGTTGGTAGAAATGAGCAGCTTACACTAGATGGGTTATCAGATGTTTTCTAGTTCTCAGGTCCTTTAATCTAGCAGTTTTGTTCTTAGTTATACTCAGCAAAGAATCTTCTGAGTTCCCTCAGGTTTGAAGGTATTGGGGGTTTCATTTACAACATGAACAGTTTGGATGCATTTTCTCNAACTAACACGACATTGTAAATCAACTATACTTCAATTTAAAAAATAAAAGTTCTTTCATGTCATAGTGTAATAAAAAAAGAAAAAACTGGCTAGAAATCCTAATCTGACTTCATTACTAAGAAGTTGTGTGGCCTTGGGCAAGTATTAAACCTGTTTGAGCCTCAGTTATCCCACATTTAAAGTGAATATACCAAGGCCACGTCAGGGGTGTGTGGTGTGCTCTAAGTGAAATAATGTACAGAAAGCCAGCTACAAAGTAGATGGTTCAATGTTCCTCTCTTGTCTCCTGTCTGAATCCTGTTTTCTGACCTTGTTTCCATCTTTCGAGCTTCTGGCAGAAGTGAGTTGGCTCATCAATTATTATTTCACAGAGCAGGTTCATTGCCTTTTTGTACCCTGAAAAATAGGAAAAGAAAAATAACATTAGTAATCTTTAATTGACCCTCCTGAGAGGGATTGGATGCCAGGACTGAATTTTAGGAGCCCATTCAAATCCAAGGAGCTGAAGCTAGATATTAAATTCTTATGCATGCAGAGAAAGGAGAACTCTCTGTGACCCAGGACATCTTTTGGTTCATGGTCAAATGCATCATCTCTGAGAGCAACCACATTGTTTAGATTCCTGTTTTACTTATTTTAAATAGGGAACAAACAGTGCCCCTGGCTTCTCCCCCAGCAGTACTTTCTCCCCCTCTTTTCTGGGAGCTGCTAGAGGGGGGCTTGCCAATGCCAGTCAGAATTCTCAAAGAGATTGTACTTCTAGTCTTTTCCAATGTTTGTTCTCCTTCTAGGATTCCTACCACAAGAGCTCTCTTCTATTTGCAGTGACCTGTCCAACCTGTAGGAAACAGACAAATGTCACTTTGCCCTGATTTCATCCCTGCTTCTGTTTTTCTCATTCAGAAGCACTATAATTCCCCAAATTGAATTTGGAATGAGACACCATTCACTGACCATGGGGACAGTAAATATATGCATAAATGGAATCAAACCTCTTTTCTCAAGCAATTTGTCTTCACTGTAGCCTGAAATTGTCTTTTAAAGCTGGAGAACAGCCTTCATTTAGACTCCAACTCAATAGCTAGTGCTTGGGGAATTAAATTTCTTAATGATTCACCAGAGGAGAAGTATGTTTGTAAAAATGCGACTAGGAAGGGAGATGAGGTTATTATATCCTTGTCGAGTAGTGGTCAGGAGAGGAGTGACTGAGATCTGAGCTGGAGTACGTGGGCAAATTCTAGGTGGGTTAAAATGGAATCTCTGCAAAACACTATCATATTAAATTTTCTGCACCAAGAATCTCTAAGTTTATGACTATTATTACCCCTGTTCATTTTACGGATGAATTCTGAATGGAGTTCAAGGTGATTAAGTAATGTGTTGGAGGTCTTACAGTTGTTAAGTGATAAGAGACACAATTTGTAGAAGAACCATCTGACTTAGACAATGCTAAAGTTCAAGCTTCTAGCCAAACACTCCTCTCCACTGTGTTCCTTAAATTAGTGGAGACATACATAAAATGATAAGAATGCCAGAGATGTGGGATGAGTGTGAAAAAGCTGAACAATCCACAAACACTGAGGGCATCTCTGAGGAGGTTCTATTCAGCATGGCAGCCTAAGGCACTGGAAACTTGTCTCAAGATCGCTAGGATAACAGAAGCCTGTATCCTGTTGTAATTTGCCACGTCACTGAAGGTTGATGAGGTTATACATCAGATAAAAACTTCTGCTCCTGCTCATACTTTTATTCCAGTGTCAAAAGTGTCCCATTCACTTTTTCCCAGTGAAATCCGGAAGATGCTAGGATTTTTCTTACAGAGTTCTTTTGTCATCAGGGAATGTTTTAACATGACATACTTGGCATTATATGAAAAGTCTTCAAGTGTTTCTGCTTTTAATTTTAAACTGTTATTTATTCATTTGTGTATCCATTCATTCATCCAACATCTTTTTATTGAATAACTTCTATATCCAGGCACTTTATATTGTGGTCATCACTTGGTCTTCTCATTTTGGACACCATCTACTTTGTAGTAAATATCTGAATCACTCTAACTCT
The DNA here is from genome assembly GCA_006410875.1 of Neotragus pygmaeus. Classification (NCBI taxonomy): domain Eukaryota; kingdom Metazoa; phylum Chordata; class Mammalia; order Artiodactyla; family Bovidae; genus Neotragus; species Neotragus pygmaeus. The sequence continues at coordinate 304,724 of SJYV01003225.1, forward strand.
AGCATCCTTCTGAAGTTGGCTACAACAGCTGCCTCCACATTTGTGGAAAAGTAGATACGGTAACTCAAAGGCAAACCAGTTATTTAAGCTTCTTAGTGCTCATATCTATACAAGAAAGGTTGGTAGAAATGAGCAGCTTACACTAGATGGGTTATCAGATGATTTCTAGTTCTCAGGTCCTTTAATCTAGCAGTTTTGTTCTTAGTTATACTCAGCAAAGAATCTTCTGAGTTCCCTCAGGTTTGAAGGTATTGGGGGTTTCATTTACAACATGAACAGTTTGGATGCATTTTCTCACATCTCTAAAGTTCTGTGATTTTTAACAAACCTCAGCTCCACTTAGCTCCAGGGCACCTCCTTGCTGGAAAGAAGAGAGATGGCATGTCTGATATATTCACTGATTCTGAGGAGGTCCTGCTTGTCTCATTGGAGCTTGAGGAGAAGACTGCTTTCTTGTGAGCTAAGCATATGTCATGACCCTCTTTTCTCTCATGGGAGGCAGTGTTAAGTAAAAGGAGCTTGGAGCAGGAGTTCCAGCCTAAGGTGACCTGGGGTTGATTAAGATTTCTTACTTGCTGGAGTATCCTGAGACAGGTTCTTTCACCTCAGTTTCTTCATCATAAAACTGAGCTGATAGTAATTTACAGGATGTAGTGATAACTAGAAGCAACAATATCATAGACCACTTAGAACAGAGCCTGGATCCTAGGGAGCAGTCAATAGCTAATGGTTATTATCTTGTTGAGTAAAAGCAGTTAGTCAAATGTATCCAAGTTTGTGAGCCTGTGAACCCAGTACAGTGAGGGCCTGGCTGGAGAAGCTGGGTCAGGTTAGAGGGATTTGGGAGGGCAAGAGGCTGGGTCTGGAAAGGCCTTTGACTGTGGCTTCTAGTTCAAGACAGTGAGCCTATTTCTAGAGTTCAGCCTGTCATCAAAAGAAGCACTGCCACTGTGGATTGGGAACAGCCTTTTGATAGGATGGCTTTGCCTGATGACAAGGACAGAAATAGGGAGAAAGCTGTGACTGAACATATCAGGCCGCATGCTCATCGTATTTCTCTTTTCCTGTTTCATCCTCCTATATGTTATCACTTTGATTTTCAAAGCAACCATGGATTTAGAGAGCTTAGAATAGTAAGAGGATGCACACACACATATAAGCACACACCCACCCAC
>SJYV01003225.1:305998-428699 GCA_006410875.1 Neotragus pygmaeus
TAAACCTCATAAGAAGCAGACTCTTCACAATTCAATAGATGTCAAAAGGGCCTTTAGGTGTCCCCCATTATTTCTCATGGGAATCAGAGGAGCCTGGGTACAGTGGAGGCTGGGAATATGTGGAGAGAAAAGCTAGGCAAAAGCAGGCATTGACTTTGGCCTGCTTTCCTTTTGACTTCAAGTCGTGCTTCTCTCTTGTCAAATCACGAAGTTTTCTACAGTAAGCTAGGTGGATGGTGATTCTTCTCTTTCTTAAACATTTATATTAACAGTAATCTCAATACTTCTTATGACAACGCATTCTACTGCTGGTAGCTCAAGGAGCATTCAACCACACCTCTGGGCTTCTGCTTTTCAGTAAGCCACAAGAGTAACAGTGATGGGAAAGGTCAACTCTTTATCATTGACATACAGTTCTTGCTCAGTTTGGATCTTGGGTTCTCAGATCCAGCAGCAAACCTTTCTTCAACTTTTTTATTCTTCTTTAGTGCTGCCAAATCACCACCACTGACCCTGAACAGACTAAGGGCTGGTCCAATACAAATAGTTGCATCTTAATATTGCTGCTGCCTTCCTTATTACTACTCTTCTCCTGAGGACTACAGTTCTTTCTGTGCCAATTAGAGGTGATTTCTTTTCCCTATAATCATTCTTGACCCCACAAGCAATACTTTTGTTTTTTTCTCCTTTAGAACTCTCTGTAGAAACTTATACCATGTTCCCAAGGAGAGGTCTAGAGGTCTTCTGGTGAAGGTACTGTCTTAGGCTGGATGATTAGTTTCTTTGATCTATACCAAAATTATGTATCAAGACAAGGCACGTTGTCCTTAATCTCCTGACCTTGAGTAGGCTACCTTTACCTTCTCAATGCTTCCCGACTTGCTCATAAAGCAGTTGAGCAAATATTCATCTCCTTCTTTAGCCAAAGAGCTTTCAATTAAAATTATTCAAGATATTCATCCATTGCTGTCTCTTTCAAATGGTCTTACTCTGTACTTATGGTTTCAAGAAAGAAAAATCCTAATTGTAAGTGTTAGCCCATCAGAACAATTTGTCCAGATATCCCGATTCTGATCTTGATATTTTCCTGACTCTTCAACTCTCTAATTATCTTGCTTAGAAGATCATTTTGTGTTTTTCTCTAACACTGTCTTCAGATAAGAGCCTGAGATTCATCTAACTTTATATTGGAGCAGAATGGAAGACAAGCTCTCTTTCCTTGGCTCTGTCTTTGAGAATCCTGAAACCCTCTTGCCCTTTCCCTAGGAAAGAAGAAATCTAAGCAACCCAGAGTTCCCTTCCTTATTTCTCTACTATGGATAAAAACACAGATTAGACCCAATGTACACTTTCTCCATTAATATAAAGACAAACCCATCACCTGGTAACATCTGTTAGTCTTAGGTCTGTTTCATGGGACAGCAGACATACCGTTCCTTAAGTATTAATTTAGCAAAGGACAAGAGTCAAGCAAATTCATCCAAACCTGAGGTGACCCGTGTTTGCCATAATGAGGTGTTCAATAGCTTTTCATTATACACTGTAGTCCTCCAGTGGAATTTAAAGACAGTGTGAAAGAGTATCAGCCGGTTTGGCATTGGATAATGGTATACTTCCACTGCCCTGTTTGTCAATGGATACATCTTAGGCAGACACATTTACCACTGCCTGGGCCTGGGCAATGGGCTGTATAAATGATGCTTATCTCTCTGGACCAAAACATCCAAAAGTTTGTGAGTATATTATCTGGATTCTGAGTGAGTCTCTGCTGGAACGCAGCTTCTCCAGTCACTCAACTTGCAAAGGAGTTTATAGGTACACAAAGAGAAATCTTCATTGCATTATGCCACTGAAATTTCAAGCCTAACTTTTTTTCTCAACACAGCTTAGCTTACCATGACTGGTACCATATCTTTGTCCCAGTGCTTAATAAAATTGGCCCCTTGGTTTATGTCATTGTAGTTGAGTTTCTTGGGACTCCATGAGACCCTGAATGTTGAACCCTGAAAAGCCCTCTTTGAAAAAGAAAGGAACAAAAGGATACATATGGGTAGCTGTGTTTGGGGGCTTAGGTAGAACTTTTAGTAATCAGGGTCCTGATCACAGATGTCTTCTTTTCTGGCAGTGGCCTTGTCAGATACTCTAGTTCATTTCTGAGCTGCTGGGATGAAATACAAGCTTAGAAGAGAAATTTCATGTTGTTAATTCCTCGGCATAGTGAACAGATGCCTTTGAAAGAAATTGGAATGCCTGAGATGGGATCTGGAATTGAACATTTAACAGACCTGTATTCTCTGTGGAACCTTCACAGATACAGCCCTGGGTTTTGCCTATCAGAAGCTGTTCTTGCATAAGAGCTTCTTCAGTAGCTACTGAACCTCCTGAATTTTCTACTCAGAGCTATTGATATAATCTGATATGTGTCTCTCCCCTTCTCTCCTCAGGAAGATTTATCAGGCAATCTTTCTGGAGCTGCCATTAATGAGCCTTGGATTGCCTGTCTTGGGAGGGAAAGAAAACCAACACTTATTCAATACCTACCACAATACACAAAATGTGTTTTGCATGTTCTCATAAACCCAACCAGAAGTATAGCAAGAGCCAGATATTGAAATTGAGCAGAACCCTGCAGGGTCTTCCTAGGAACAAGCCCCACTCCTGTGTCCACACCTCTAGTTTATAGAAAAGTTCTAGCTCGGCCCTCCCTGAATTCCAAAAAGCAAATTTATTCAGAGAAGTGAAAAAATTCCCAGATGGTGTTGGTGGTAAAGAACCCACCTGCCAGTGCAGGAGACATAAGGGACACAAGTTTGGTCCTGGGTTGGGAAGATCCCCTGGAGGAGGGCATGGCAACCCATTCTCGCCTGGAGAATCCCATGGACAGAGGAACCTGGTGAGCTATAGTCCATAGGATTGCAAAGAGTTGGTCACAACTGAAGTGACTGAACATGCATGCACATGAAAAAATTCAGAAATGAAGAAAAACAGTCAAGTGAGACAAAATGATAGTTTAGCTACGAAACAAAATCGAGGACCTTTGGTTCCCCCTCACAGGTTCTAGATAATATCCTGAGCCATATCCTTGAGTTATTTTCCAGATGCTAAAACCCCTACCATCTGAAAGAAGTTAACTGCATGCTGATCACCATCATGTAGACCCCAGACTGGTTGAAACCAGAAGATTGATGATTGAGATTCTTGAAACTTCACCCTACTACCTCACTATCAACCATACAGAGAACTGTATGTGAGTGGACAACACATTCTGTGACCTCCCCACCCTCATACTCTCTTACTGTCTTTAAAACACTTCCCTGAAAGCCATCATGGAGTTGGTGTCTTTGGAGCATTAACTGACCATACTCCTTGCTTGGTGCCTTGCAATAAATGTTATACTTTCTTTCACCACAGTCTGATGTCATCAGATTGGCTTTGCTGGACATTAGATGAGCAAATCCAAGTTTGGTTCAGTAACCAAATCACAGATTAGAAGAAACAAAGGACTTTGGTGTCTTAGAAATTATGTTCAGAGTCCCAGCTCTGAATTGCTAGCTGTGTGACTCAAAATTTTATCTCACTGAATCTCCTGCCATGACTGTCCAAGCAGCTAATAATACCTCCCAGCCTGCTATTGGGAGGATGATGCACTGTGTCAAGTTATGTGGTACTGTCTCTGGAACATACTAAGTACTCAATAGTCTTCCCAGATGACCTGTGAGAAATTTCATGTTAAAAATGAATTTATGACCTAGAGATATTGCATATCTTACCCTAGATTACCTAATGCAGAGCAAGCCATCAAACTAGGTCAGTTTGCTTCCAATTTAAATATCGTTAGAATGACAGAATTGAATGGATATTACATAAATCATATGCCCTAAAAAGCCTGACATATCTATATCACCCTTTAAAAATAATTTGCTATATCTTTATTTGAAAATAAAAATATAACATCTTTGCATATTGAAGAACTCTGAAGTGAAGTGAAATGAAAGTTGCTCAACCGTGTCCGACTCTTTGTGACCCCATGGACTATACAGTCCCTGGAATTCTCCAGGCCAGAATACTGGAGTGGGTAGCCTTTTCCTTCTCCAGGGAATCTTCCCAACCCAGGGGTCGAGCCCAGATCTCCCATGCTGCAGGTGGATTCTTTACCAGCTGAGCCACAAGGGAAACCCACTGAAAGTATTTATCAAAGCTTTCACACTAGTAAAAAGCATTCATGAATGGGTTCACACTGGTAAAAAAAATTTACTTCATGGTAGTGGTGATTTAGTTTCTATGTCATGTCCAGCTCTGGTGACCCCGTGGACTATAGCCTGCCAGGCTCCTCTGCCCATGGGATTCTCCAGGCAAGAAAACTGGGGTGGGTTGCCATTTCCTTCTCCAGGGGATTGTCCCAACCCAAGAATCGAACCCAGGTTTTCTACATTGCAGGCAAATTCTTTATCAACTGAAGTATGAGGAAAGCCCAAATTTGGTTTGAAGCAGAGAGAAAAACCTGTTGTTTTTTAATTTGCTTTTTATGTTGAGAGGGGAAATGTAAAGCTATTTTATAAATCTTGCAACTAATAGACATGTGGTCCAACTTACTATCATTTCTGGGCAGACAAGACAAAGAGGGAACTGTATCTTATGGACTAATTGTCTTTCCCTGTGGGAAAATGGTAATTGGAGTGTCAGTCCAACTGTGATTCCTAGGGAGTAGTATACCATCTACCCCAGGAGGCCCAAAAGACTGCGTCTGCTTGATCATCAAAGATTGAGATGTTCTTAGAGGACACACTGTACCTTACTCAGTATTGAAGGAGGTAATAAATTCTAGGACTCTTCAAATTCTTTCTGGGTAACCACAAACAATTCGGTGCTTTACTATAAAAAGCAGAGCTTTCTATTTCGATTAAATCGAGCTGTTTTACACAGCATCTCATGGAGTCTTTTACTTCCTCTGTCTTTAATATTTTCTTAATAAAATCACACATTCAATTATTTAAAAGAGCCAAGAACCAATAGGGGATTTGCTGATCCATTGCTTAAAGCGTAGAAATCCAATTTGCCTTTCCTTTATTGCTAGTTGATCAGACCTAGGTTGAAGGTGATGAAAACTATTGGACATTTTAGAATCATTTTAAAAAGCTGAGAGATTTGGCACTCCAAGTCTCATCTATACCTGAATAGAATGAATTTCATTACTGATGCTATCACAATTGACATTTCCCCAGGCTTGCATTTCTTCTATCTCCAGATTCATTACCTTTTTTCAAATTGCTAATGTACTAATGTACTGAGTTCTGGCAATTTCCACTGTGATTTTTGTCTATATAAGAATTTTCAGACATGCTGTGCATTAATCTATTACCAGCTGTTAAACTAGCCTGGAAGGACAGTCAGTGCAACTTGTCAGTATTTGTACCTTTTTAAAACATGTATAGTTTTCCTAAAACAATCACATGCATTTCACTTAAAGAAAATGTGTACATAATTATTAAAGACACCTAATTTTTCCAAGGAAATACTTAAGAATATTAAGTTGAAACTTTCTTCAATAACTGAATTTTTAATCAATACTCAAAATGAACATAACCTTTTCTTCACAGTATAGTATGTTAATTATTTGTAAGTTTAACTCAATTTTAACTTCAATGCAGAACAGCATTTCCCTTTAAACTTTTCAGAAATATATAAATATAATGTTTTAAATATCAACTTGACTTTTTCTAAGTTGACTTGTTTTCATTTTTTGGAGCAGAGAAAGATTTATTGCAGGGCCATGCAAGAAGATGGGTGACCTATACCTACCTCTACACCCAAACCTGAATTTCTCAAAGGATTTCAATAAAACATTTTTTAATATAAATTTATTTATTTTAATTGGAGGCTAATTACTTTACAATATTGTATTGGTTTTGTCATACATCAACATGAATCCGCCATGGGTGTACACGTGTTCCCCATCCTGCATCCCCCTCCTATCTCCCTCCCTATACCATCCCTGAGTCATTCCAGTGCACCAGTCCTTTTTAAATGCCAGGAAAGGGAGAGAGGTCACGAGGGTGTGTTATCAACTTGTGCACAATTCTCTGAATAGGTGATGTTGAGGCAACACAGTGGTTTAAGTTTATTAGTCCTTAGGTGCCAGTAGGTGTGGGAGCTATTATCAAGCAGCTAATTTCTTCCATTTGGTTTTAAGCATCTAAAAAACTCAAGTAATATGCATGATATTTAATTATCTGTGTACTTCAAAGAGGAGCTAAACCAGAGGATATGGAAGAGGGGTCTGTCCCAATCAGGCCCCACAGAGTCCTGCTCAATTAAAAGTCCCCCTTTTTCTTTGATACTGCTCAATACTGAGGAGGACAGGTGTTGGACAAGAAAAGGATAAAGATGTTAGTCCTAAACTTGACACAGGAACCTATAAGGTCCTGCTTGGTTTCACCAACAGACACTGCTTTGAGAATGGCTGGTGGTGTCCAAGTCGGACACAGCTTGGGAAATTTGAGCTCTTGGTAGGAGAGTGTTTGAAATCACACCCACAATGGCCACCGAGTTTTACCTCCGATTTGTGAACCGTAGCTATGCCATTTTGACTTTCAATAAGTTAACACTGCTATTAAATAATTTCCCCTGATACTAAGAAAATTTGTTTCACCAAGATTCATTCCAACACAAGTGATGGTTCAACTAAACTCCATCCCAGAAATGTAGCTGATGGAAAATGATAGTCACATGGTATATATTTAAAGCAAAATGCTGTATAGTAACTTTGTTCTTTATAGTTATTAATATATTCAATTATCATAGAGTGCTACTAACAGCTCTTGAACCAATCATGCTGAATTTTAGTAGACATATTGGATAGGGAAATTGCTCTATTTACAAAGTTATGGAGATAGCAGGATGCTGGTTCAGGAAAAATATCTTACAAAGTAATGATGATCCTTATTAGCTGCATGGCCATCACATTTCTTAGTAAATTAGAAAAGTTTTCAAAATTCTGGGTCTAAATTACTTATGATCTTCATGCCAGCACTCGATATTAATGCTCTGTGCTTCAGCCAAATGAAATATATTTCAGTTCTTTGAAGAAAGTGTTTTAAAAATCGTTTTCCAACTCTACCTCTCTTATTAGCTGTTATCAACACATTCTTCACAGTTCTTTTAATGGTTACTCTATGTTTTGTGCATGCATGCAAAGTCACTTCAGTCATGTCTAAGTCTTTGAGACCTTATGGCCTGTAGCCTGCCAGACTCCTCTGTCCTTGGAATTCTCCAGGCAAGAATACTGGAGTGGGTTGCCATTCCCTCTTCCAAGGGATCTTCCTGATCCAGGGATTGAACCTGCATCACCTACATTGGCAGGCCAGTTCCTTATCACTAACACCAACTGGGAAGCCCATCACTCTCTACTAATTGGTTCTCAAAATGTGGTTCCCAGACCAGTAGCATCAGCTGCTGCACTCGTTTACATAGGAACTTGTTAAACGTGCAAATTATCTGGTCCTACCCCTGGAGGTGAAGCTCAGAAATCTGCATTTTAAGCCCTTTTAATGAGTCTAATTTATGCTGAAGTTTGAGAACCACTACCTTATATCATACGTTTTGCTTTCTCTCTGTATTTTACCCTATATGTTTTGTATTTCCTCCCTTTTGCCTTGTTAAAAAAAAATAACATCAAAACAAAACAGAAAGTCCAATTTTGCTTGCCTCATCTATAATGCCTTTCTTAATTTCTCCCTTCTCTGAATTCCCTTAGAATTAAAATTATAAAAACCATTATAAGGCATATCCCTATTAAACTTTGTTTTATAGTTAATTGGCAGCATCTACTATCTTCCCTTCCAGAGAAGGCAATGACACCCCACTCCAGTACTCTTACCTGGAAAATCACATGGGCGGAGGAGCCTGGTAGGCTGCAGTCCATGGGGTCGCGAAGAGTCGGACATGACTGAGCGACTTCACTTTCACTTTTCACTTTCATGCATTGGAGAAGGAAATGGCAACCCACTCCAGTGTTCTTGCCTGGAGAATCCCAGGGACGAGGGTGTCTGGTGGGCTGCCATCTATGGGGTCGCACAGAGTTGACCACTACTGAAGCGACTTAGCAGCAGCAGCAGCTTTATCTCCCCTTCGGTAATATAACCTCCCAGAAGACAGGCACTCTGTCCTTATATTCAGCGTGTAAGTCCTTGATAGCTCATATGGTAAAGAATCTGCTTGCAATGCAGGAGACCTAGTTCAATTCCTGGGTTGGGGAGATCTGCTGAAGAAGGGATAGGCTACCCTCTCCAATATTCTTGGGCTTCCTCTGTGGCTCAGTTTTTAAAGAATATCCCTGCAATGTGGGACCTGGGTTCGATCCCTGGGTTGAGAAGATCCCCGGGAACAGGGGACAACTACCCACTCCAATATTCTGGCCTGGAGAATTCCACAGACTATATAATCCATGGGGTAACAAAGATTCAGACACCACTGAGCAACTTTTACTTTCACAAGCCAGTAGTTGGTCTTCTATCAATAACTGATTGCTCATCAAATCTTGTTTCTGAGCCTCTACTACCATAGACTCATTTTGCTTCTGAAACTTGTCTAATATTGTTCTACCTCTGCAATTTTTATTTCTCCCTCTATGCTATGTATCTCTTATTATACTTCTACTCAACCTAACCTCCTCTTCAGTTCAGTTCAGTCGCTCAGTCGTGTCCGACTCTTTGTGACCCCATGAGTTGCAGCACGCCAGGCCTCCCTATCCATCACCATCTCCCAGAGTTCACTCAGACTCACNAGTTGACTCATTGGAAAAGACTCTGATGCTGGGAGGGATTGGGGGCAGGAGGAGAAGGGGACGACCGAGGATGAGATGGCTGGATGGCATTACCGACTCAATGGACATGAGTCTGAGTGAACTCCGAGAGATGGTGATAGACAGGGAGGCCTGGCGTGCTGCAAGTTCATGGGGTCGTGGAGAGTCGGACATGACTGAGCGACTGAACTGAACTGAACTGATATGTACACACATGCTAAGTGGCTTTAGCTGTGTATGACTCTGTGAGACTCTATGGATTGTAGCCCCCAAGGCTCCTCTGTCCATGGGGATTCTCCAGGCAAGAATATTGGAGTGGATTGCCATGCCCTCCTCCAGGGGATCTTCTTAACCCAGGGAATAAACCCGTATCTCTTATGTCTCCTGCATTGGCAGGCAGGTTCTTTAAGCCCAAGAGCAGGCATAACAAAAGCTAAAACAGCTAGCATTGCTTTGAGCTGGAGATCCTCTATCCACCTCTCCTGTTCCATTTTTTTTCATCTTCTCTCTGCATCAGGAATCTGATTTGTGTGGACTGCAACAAATGTCCAAAAATATGTAGTCTGATTATATGAAGTTGTATTGAAATGTGGTTACACTCTTTTACGTAGTATCTATGTTTTCAAGAGAACCTGTCACTTGTAAGTTTAAAATAATTACTATCTGACTCTTAGGGGGGGAAAAAAACCCCAAAATGTTGAATTCTAGGTTATTTCAATGGGCTTTTTTGCCTTCTAAGTTCTGGTTAGGTTGATAAATAGAGCACAGAGCCAGAGGTCAGAGCGTGGGAAAAGAGTGAGTTTTATCTATGCAAGACATACTTGGACTAGAGAAGTCTAGTCTATCTAAGCTCTTAATTCTTCTCAAGGCTACTCTTTCTTCCTCACTCTCTTCTGGGTCAGATAACTCCATACTTTCTTCCCTTCCCATATATCAATAGTAATGGCAGCAGCTCTTCATTATCTCTTGTGATTTTCTTCTGCAGATCTTTGACAATTGCCCCTTTATTGAACTCCCCTCCAATTACTATAACCTGTGTGAGCCATATATTTCCCACTGGAGCCCTGGCTGATTATTTTATTAAGCACTTATTCATTATCAGATGATGAGCTTCATATTCATCACATAATTTAATCAGGAGAAAACAAATCTGTGAGGTAGATTTTATTATTATTGCTCAGTTTTAATAGTTGAGGCAGCCAATGTTCACATCTGATGAAGTTCGCACAACTGAAACCAGCAGACCTTGGATCTGAATTCCATGCTATTGATTAGAGAGCCTACAGAGGTGAAAACGTTAACCATACATTTCAATAATTGTTATCATCTTATAGTTTTCTTGAAAATATATCATTGATTTGATGCTTAGCATTAAAGAAACTTTCCTATTTATGATTCAATTGAATCATACCACAACAGTGTACCTGATATTATTGTCTTATTATTGCAGATAGATAAATTGAAGTCAACACAAATTAAATTATTTTCTTGAGGATTCTACAAGATAAAACTTAATACAGCCAAGTTTCTTGCCTGCAACTCTAATATTATACACAAATGTATAGTCATAATTTATCATGGATATATATATATATATATATTCATTCATTTTGAATGAAAGTTAAAGGTGTTTTTGCTCTAAAGATTGCTGTTATCATAATATACATGTTCAGTTCAGTTCAGTTGCTCAGTCATGTCCGACTCTTTGTGACCCCATGAATCGCAGCACTCCAGGCCTCCCTGTTCATCACCATCTCCCGGAGTTCACTCAGACTCATATATTCGTGCTTATACCAATGGGTTATCATATGAGTAAAGTAATGTGATGCATGTTATGTGTATACAGGGTTAGAACATAAAGTTAAAAGGCAGAAAAAATAAAATTTCCACATGCATTGGGAATTGTTAGCTTTTTTCTTGTCTAGAGTATTACAAGTTAATTAATTCAGACCAAATCTGAAGAGTTAAGATAAGCACCCTCCCATGCTGCTAGGATTAGGCTCATGAGAAGCAGTGTGCAGCCAGCTTGCCAACTGGTCTTGATTGAATCCTTGGCTTCCTACTGTGTGCTCAGTCCCAAGCCAAGGCTCTGGCCAAGAGAGCTGTTGGAGACACACAGATTCTGCCTTCCTTGCTCAACTGGCCTTCTGAGAAGATAAACTTGTAGCAGGCTTCTAATAGGTCCGAGCTTCTTCCTTTAGCCCTAAGGCAGGGAGTGCTGTGGATTGCAATAACAGTTCATCCTATTGGTTTATGGGATACACTTTATGTCTCCAGTTTCCTGACATGGGCACAAATGCTCCTAGTTGACTCTCTCACGTTCAAAGAATGTATATTTTAGGAAAATTTGTTTAAAGACAGATACAAATATCTAATCCTATTTCTTTTGTTTAGTCTAAAAAGTTTGCTTTAAAAAATCAACTGACTTTCTCTAGAGAAAAGAGCTCAGGATAGAAGTGTGTGTGCGTGTAAACTGATAATTCAAATCTCTTGTCTTTGATGATATCTTCCTGTCAGATCCTCTTTTCCTAGGTTTTGCTAGATTTGTGAGAAAAGGGGTGAGAAAAGCATCTGATATGAGACTCATTTGCAGGGATTACATTGTCATATCCAACAGCAGGACAATCAACTCTCTCTCATGTGTACCTACCAGTAGTCAACAGAGAAGATGCTTTTGTGAATTAAAGTCCTGAAATGCATGAGTTCAATCACCATTGATTGTTATGATAGTGATGTGCGAGCTCTTACATGTCTCAGAAGCAAATGAGCATCAGTTGTGGGTTCTAAGAAAGCCAGTCATTCTGCTCTAGTCCCCCCTAAGGAGACCTGGTTTTTCTTTTTTAATTTAAATGTATTTATTTTAAATTGGAGGATAATTGCTGTACAATATTATATCAGTTTCTACCATATATCAACATGATTCATCCATAGGTATATGTATGTCCCTTTCTTCTTGAACCTCCCTCTTACCTCCCATCCCGTTATACTCCTCTAGGTTGTCACAGTACACCAGATTTGAGCTCCTTGTATCACGCAGCAAATTTCCACTGGCTATCTAATTTTACATATTCTTTCTAAGACTTATTAAACATACCATATTTGTTCATTGGACTGAACGAAATCAAACCAGTCAGTCCTAAAGGAAATCAACCCTGAATATTCATTGGAAGGACTGATGCTGAAGCTGAAGTTCCAGTACTTTGACCACCACATGCCAAGAGCTGACTCACTGGAAAAGACCCTGATGCTGGGAAAGATTGAAGGTGAAAGGAGAAAAGAGCAGCACAGGATGAGATGGTTAGATAGCATCACTGACTCAATGCATATGAATTTGATCAAGCTCCAGGAGATAGTGGAGGCCAGAAGAGCTTGACATGCTCTGGTTCACGGGATCACAAAAAGTCTGACATGACCTAGTGACTGAACAGCAACAACAATTTGTATGTATTTCTATTGGATTTATATTTTCCCAGTGGGATATGTCAGTTAGTTAGCCAAACATTAAGTTCAATATCCTGTCTGTCTGCCAGCTGATCAGTCAGGCAGCATTCTCTGCCCAATGCAGGAGGTTCAGTCCTTATCTGGATGAAGCATGCTAAATATCATTGGACAGAGCTGAACACAGGCCATTAAAGAATCTGGGTCACTGGGACCCAATATGCTTAGAACAAATGCTGGCATTCTACGGGCTATCCTGAGATATCCCAAACTTTAAATTTCTCACTGTTAACATTTCTCCCATTTCCATAAAAAATATCAGAGTCACAAATACCTTCTCATTAGCTAAAGCTTTTTTTCTATGCATTTAAAAAAATATGAATACCTATACTTCCTATGAGAGTCCCTTGGACTGCAAGGAGATCCAACCAGTCCATTCTGAAGGAGATCAGCCCTGGGATTTCTTCGGAGGGAATGATGTTGAAGCTGAAACTCCAGTACTTTGGCCACCTCATGCGAAGAGTTGACTCATTGGAAAAGACTCTGATGCTGGGAAGGATTGGGGGCAGGAGGAGAAGGGGACGACAGAGGATGAGATGGCTGGATGGCATCACTGACTTGATGGACATGAGTCTGAGTGAACTCTGGGAGTTGGTGATGGACAGGGAGGCCTGGCGTGCTGCGATTCATGGGGTCGCAAAGAGTTGGACACAACTGAGCTACTGAACTGAACTGAACTGATACTTCCTATGTGCTGGCAATTGGTTACAGAAAAAAATCAGTAACTATGGAAAAAGCTGTATGTGGCTACCTTTATTTGAAAAGCTATTTGTGAGTACATACTATAATGATTACATTTTTCTATGAACTAGCTATATTTTCTGGGGTCTTGTTCAGAAGATTTCCTTCTAGGCCTATCAACAGGATGAAGGGAGTCCTGCGGAAGGCAATTATTCCACTCTGGGGTGAAGTAATCCAGGTCTCTTCCATAGATGAGATATCTCCGGAACTAGATTGGAAAGAATTGATAAGATTTTTGACAATAGAGAGGAGGAGTGACCAGCAGGAGTGAATGATAGAAGGTAAGCCTATGCATGTCATATGTGGAGGTCTGTTCAGACTAAAAGGACTGGAATGGAAGACTCACTGGAAGCAGTGGAAGAATAAAGTGTTGCTTAATTGTTATGTGAGATATCTTTACATGATTTAGAATCTTGATCCTGACACAAAGCTTAGCTAGCTGCTTCCTGACATTAGAACCATTAAGCCTTTTAATACTTTGGTGCATAGCTTTGGCTAAGAGTCCAAAGCTCAAAAGCTCTCCATTAATGCAAGAGCCAGATGTCATCTCGTGTGATAGCCCTGCCAGTCCTCTAGGCTCTGGGACCATGCTCACTGTATCTGAGCCTGGGATAAACTTTCCAGCCAATATTGCCAGCACACTTGGCCAACTGTACTTTCAAAATGACAGAAGTCTGGAGAAAGAGTCTAGAGATGGTACCTTCTGTCCTTCAGCATCTCAAGGGCTCTCAGAAATTCTCCACTTATCACAAACAATTTTCTCCGTTTCCTCATCAGTGGAAACAAGTAACCAACTCTAATTTCTCCTTTGAGATTATTGCAATCTACATCTGCTTGCTTGCTTATTTCTGCCCAACTGACCATTAATGGATGTGAGTTTCCTTCCAACCTGTCATGAAATGAGAAGTTATAAAGCTCTGAACTTTTCAATAGCAGGGACTTCCTGGTAAAAGATGTGTGGGTGAAGAGTGGAGAAACCGGCATATATACTGACAGATTCTTTAGAGAGGGTAAATAATTCAAATTTGCTGTTATTTTTCACTACAGTAGTAAAATAGATGATCAGTGTTTTATATGCGGTAAGAATGGGAAAAAAATCTCCTAATAAGATATGGATAAAAGCAAGGCCTCTTTTCTTTCTTTTTATGAATATTCTACCTATGTATATGTCCCCTCTCTTTATTCAAAGAGTGGAAGGTTCCTTGAAGGCTGAATGACATTTTCCTTAAGAGCTATGTTCTAATTTCTGCCATAGCATCACACTGCACTGACATTTCTATTTACTTTCCTTCCTGCCCCACTGGGAAAGGAACATCATTTATTGATATTTGTGCTGCCCTTGAAATAAGTAAAACTAAATGTTTCAATGGAAATGTAAGACCTGCCTGATCAGATCCCTGCTACATCCACACCCCTATCTCAGTACTTTCTCATTTGGGCGGTACATTAGGTTATACTGGCCTTACTCAAGACCCTTAAACTTTTTAAATGTAGTATATATATATATTTTTTGGTCTCTTGAATTTCTATTATTTTTATCAAAATTGTGTACTCTGAAGATCTACTTTGATAAGAAAGAAATACAGATATATGTGACGATGATAATGACAGTGATGATGATGAAACTTACTGGTTTTGACTTTTCACAAATGATTAAATATTTCAATGGATTTCCTCATTCTTTATATCAGTGTTATAGATATTAATAGCATTATCTTTAATTTATAGATGAAGAAACTGAAGCAAAAAGAGAATGAGCTAGGTACCGTAGGACACACAGTGTTAAAGTTGTGTGTCAAACAAGACATCAGCTTCTAGAGACTTTGCTCTCAACCATCTTCCTCTACTGCCTCTTGTATGTTTTGGGTGGGGGGGGGTCCAAGAAAAACATTTATTATTATGCTTCTATTTTTATTTGTTCTGTAGCCCATTCTGGATTATTTTTTCTCTTCTTTTTCATCTGTTGCTGAGGTTTTTCATTTTATTATTTAAGTTTTTGAAGATGTTTTTAATCATTCTTTTTATTTCCTTTATAGACTTCTGCCTGTACATTGGCCTCTTGTTGTTCTGTGGGGATTTTGTTTTGTTTGCTTGATTGTTTTCCTTATTGTTCTTTTCCTGCTGTAGTTATTTAATATATCTAAATCTTTTTTTATATACTTCTATTTAACTTTGCTTTTCTATTTTTTCTTCTACCTTCTACTTTTCTTCCTTTCTTTTCTTTTTTTTTTCAACATGTTTGTTACTTTGCTTTCTTTCCTTTATTCCTCAGTTGGCATTCTGCTTTGGTTTGGTGTTCCAGTTTGTGTTTTAGTTTTGTTTTTATTTATTTATTTTTAAAATTTATGTTAATTGGAGGCTAATTTGCCTCTTGTATTTTATGGGACTTTCTAGACTTTAGAAAATGTCTTGGCATACTCATGATTCTAATCTACTAGGAAGGGGCTTGTGTGATATAGAAACTTCCTATCAATCCATCATATGTAAATCTGCATATGAATGAAGGGTGAATCCAAACCAACTCATGTTTTTTATATAGAGGGCTGGGATCTGTGCTTTGGGGATTGTCTGCAGAATCTCTCTCTGCCTTCCCTTACTCTCCCAACTGTAAGAACTTGCTTAGAGTATCTTGTTGATATCAATTGCTTCAGTTTTAATTTAAACTAAAAATTTCTCTCTTTATCTAGTTTCTCTTTTGATTAGATACTGTTTCATTTTGACTTTTTTTTCCCTAACATCTTGTTCTGAAGATGCAAGCTAAATATCCCATTCTTACAGAACATATATACACTCAATTCTGACTCACATCATCTGAGTTTCCAAGCCCTTGCCTGCTCAGCTGGGGAATGAAGAGATTCAGTTCAGTTCAGTCGCTCAGTCGTGTCTGATTCTTACGTGACCCCATGAATTGCAGCACACCAGGCCTCCCTGTCCATCACCAACTCCTGGAGTTCACTCAAACTCATGTCCATCGAGTCCGTGATGCCATCCAGCCATCTCATCCTCGGTCGTCCCCTTCTCCTCTTGCCCCCAATCCCTCCCAGCACCAGAGTCTTTTCCAATGAGTCAGCTCTTCACATGAAGTGGCCAAAGTACCGGAGTTTCAGCTTTAGCATCATTCCTTCCAAAGAAATCCCAGGGCTGATCTCCTTCAGAATGGACTGGTTGGATCTCCTTACAGTCCAAGGGACTCTCAAGAGATTATCAATGCATATATTTTTTTAATTTTCAATAAAGTTGTCCTACTAAGTTTTAGAACACATTCACATTTGAGGTCAAATAGGATTGGCATTAAAATTGGCAGAACTGGTTTCCTCCATATCCAGATATGAGAGTTAACACTGTGACATTTCTCACAGCAGTCTATGAAAAAGGAGGCAGAATTGAATTGTGATTTAAAGCACATGTTTTGCAATAGAACAGTTCTGGGATTTGAAGACAGGGTTTGCCACTTGCTAACTGTGTGTCCTTGGGAAGCTATTTAACCTCATATTAATTTTGTTTTCTTATCTAAAAAATAGGAATAATACTAGTATCAACCTCAGAGCATTATCACAAAGTTAAATGCACATGAAGTATTGGCAATAGTACCTGAAACCCTTAAAAATGAGTAATAGACATTATTATATGGGGTTCTATATTAAAATAGTAAAGCCGTAAAAGTTTTTGCTCAAGAAGAGCTAACGTTGCCTCTTTACATTTCCTATTTTGAACTCCATTTTTGTCTGTAAACAACAATTGTGTGAGTTACTGGTCAGTTTAGACTCAGAGTTAACTAGATGCAGAGTTTGGATTTTTAAATAGAGCACTAGGGACTCCCAGGTCACTATCATCATGTATTATTTTGGTAATAAAGGGTGAGAACACCCAACTGCTTTTGTGATAGTATCATCTTGAGGGAATTCCCTCAGCTTTATAGGGTCAGGAAGTCAATATCATTAGCTCACTCCGGAGTGACTAAAGGTTTTCATCAGCTTATCTCAGGGAAATAATGTGTGGAAACTAACATGGCATAGAGGTCAACCAAAGCTCTCTTCTAAAATGCAAATATGATCCTGTCACTTGCTTCCTTGGCAGCCATCAGTGGCTCTCCATCGGTTTCAAAAAAAGGCTCAAACTTAATATAAGCCTAAAAGGCCCTCTTGTGCTACATTCTGTGAATCTTACCTCCCTCATCTCTTTCTATTTTCCATTTGTAAATGATCCTCTAAGCATATTAAACTTTTGACATTTTATAAAATTTGTCATACTTTCAGTAGACTCTGGGTCTTTCCAGATGATATTCCTTCATCTTAGAGCACTCTTCTCCCTGCTTCTATTCCCCGGAATCACTCCTACTCACCCCTTGGTACCATGAGAAGCATAATTTTCTCTGAGAAGCTATCACCACCCTGTAGTTCTGGTTATGTCCCCTAGCACGCTGCACTTATTCCATTTGTCTGTCATTGACTGTTCCTTTTCTTGTTTCTTTCAGTTGATTCTAAGTTTAGTGAGGGTAGGACCCTTCCCTGTCATGTTTACCATTATGTTTCCAGAATACAAAAAGTACATGAGAAATATTTACCACCGAATAGGCTTGTACATCTGCATCGATCAAACCCTGGTGTCTGCAAGTGGTACCTAGCTTCCCAACTCCCTCACTTCCAACCTGGGTGGGCTTGTTCAGCAGGGAGTTCTCAGAAGTTCCCAGCAGACAGTTTCTTCCTTGCAAAATGAGATTTAATAGTGGTGTTTATGAAGTTTTATAAGCTGGATTATTTGTACTTTTCTAGTTATTTGAACCCAGGTCTGGGTTTGGCCAATTTAGAATCCCAATTTAAAAAAAAATTATTTTGTTGAAGTATAGTTGATCTATAATGTTGTGCTAAGAATCTCATTTTTCTTTTTCTTACATTGTAGCAGTCTTTACAGATGTTTTCTCATCTGACTGTGAAGTCTGTCCATGTCTTCAATACCACCTGTGATCTAGAGCACCTTTTCAGATGCAGAATCATATCTCAGTGAGTATGCATGACCCAAGCTCTTCAAACAGTCCTTGTGTACATGTCAATCTCAAACTCCCTAACTATCCCTCCCTCCCACCATCCCCTCCTGGTAACTGTAAGTTCATTCTCTAAGTCTGTGAGTCTGGTTCTGTTTTGTAAATAAGTTCATTTGACATGTACACACCACTATATTTAAAATAGACAACCAACAAGGACCTACTGTATAGCACAGGGAACTCTGCTCAATATTACAAAACAACCCAAATGAAAAAAGAATTTGAGAAAGAATAGATGCACATATTTATAACTGAATCACTTTGTTGTATACCTGAAACTAACATTGTTAATCAACTATACTCCAATATAAAATAAAAAGCTTAAAAGAAAGTCCCTAACTCACAAGGGTATCTTTTGAATTTATGTTAAATCACTTTGTAATTCCTCATTAAGGATGAATTTATAGCTACATGTTGCTTCTTAATGTTTTCATCAGCTCTTTCTTTACTTGATGTGTTTCAGTTGGATACCTAATAAGCAATCTTGCCTTTGGTCTTCAGTCCAGCCTTTGCCTCTGGGAACGGACTTGAAATTAAATCATTGCATTTATCTTCCTATTCTCTTTTGTTTTGCCTCATTGCCATTACCCATTCAAGTCTGATACATCCACGTGTGTCTCCAGCTATTAAAATTCAGTGTCAAGAGAATGGCCTTCTCAGATTAAAAGAAACCCTTTCCAGTAATGGTTAGAGAATGAGCATGGCAACTTTGTTAGAATTTCTAAACAAGATTTTATTTCATGCATATTTTAGGCAGGCTGATTCTCAATAGGTATTATTATCTCCCTAACGAGAAAACTACGAGCATAGACCTTAAATGCAGGCAGGTCTATATTATTATCTGTATGACTCTGGGGAAATCACTCTTCCTCTCTTACATCTCCTGCATTGGCAGGTGGGTTCTTTACCACTACCTAGGAAGCACCTCTAAACTTCAGTATCTCCATATATAAAATAAAGCTAATAATAATAGTGCCTGTCATATAAAGTTGTCATGCTTACAGAGTAAGAGTGGTTGTATGTATAAACCTCTTATCTTAATATCTGGACAGATTATATAAATAGTATACTGCTGCTAAGTTGCTTCAGTCATGTCTGACTCTCTGCAACCCCATGGACGGCAGCCCACCAGGCTCCCCCATCCTTGGGATTCTCCAGGCAAGAACACTGGAGTGGGTTGCCAGTTCCTTCTCCAATGCATGAAAGTGAGAAGTGAAAGTGAAGTCGCTCAGTCGTGTCTGACTCTTCGCGACCCCATGGACTGCAGCCTACCAGGCTCATCCATCCATGGGATTTTCCAGGCAAGAGTACAGGAGTGGGTTGCCATTGCCTTCTCCGATAAATAGCATAGGCATTACTATCTTTACTGGATAGTAAAAATGGTAATCAGTAGTCAGCTAGTTATCAGTAGTCAGCTATCTCCAAATACTACAGTGAGATGACACAGTTTCTAACTTGGAGGTCCTAGTTTGGCAGGAGGTCCTGAAAACTAATTTGGGTGATAAAAATATCAGTAATATTAGAGTTGATAAAGCAGTCATAATAAATAAAGAACTGCTATATGGGAATTTATTGATTGTTCAAGGCCAAAGAAAGCATGGCTTCTACAGTGACACCCAGAGTCCCAGGCAGAGTTCTGGAATTCAACAAAAATGACCTTTCTTATCCTTGGGTCCAAAGCTTACCCCATGGAATACCTTGCCTTTATGAGATGACATTGAGAAAAATATAACCCTTTGGCATTTCTATTATGAAGTCAAAGGACCAGATGCCATCCTAAGTGATGTGTGCTTATTTGTGTATGTCCCTGAATACACGACATGTACTATTGATTTTCAACTGGCAGTTTCACAACAGCATCTGAAGACTGACCTTAAATTATCTGGGTTGCACATAAAAAAGTCCCTTGGACTTTTAATCAGAGCATGACTCTATCCAGACACAGAGAGGAGAAGGATGTGAGGATAGCTTCAAAGCTCTGTGGATAGTTAATAGCTTTTTTACACATTTCCTTCTTAATAAGGAGGAGGAGAGGAGAGGAGAGGCTTTTTTCTCTAATTAGAAATT
This sequence comes from Neotragus pygmaeus, assembly GCA_006410875.1. Classification (NCBI taxonomy): domain Eukaryota; kingdom Metazoa; phylum Chordata; class Mammalia; order Artiodactyla; family Bovidae; genus Neotragus; species Neotragus pygmaeus. The sequence goes on from SJYV01003225.1 coordinate 326,146, forward strand.
AGAGAGCTGGAACTGTGGAATGGCATAGCTGCAGAGGACCTGGACTCTTAGTTTATCCAACTCCTTATTTTACAGAGGAGAAATATTGGGCTCAGAAAGATGGGCCACTTGCTTAAGTTAATGTGATAGAGAGAAGCCGGATCTGCAAATTAGCTCTTCAGAGTTTAGATTTGGGGTTTCAACTTATTATCAGTTTATAATCTTATAGTATTTCTGTCAAGTCTTTAAAGTACAGTACTACGGTACTATATCACTGTAACTCTATCAGTCAGCAACTTTTATCAGACAATGATTAAAAGCATAGGCATGGTGATCAAGCAAACTGGGTTCCAGTCTAGAGTCTGCCATTTGTTAGCTGTGTGGCCTTGGACAAGTTACTTAATCCCAGTCAACTTAACTTTCTTCAACTGTAATGAGGATACTCATAGTCAGCATCTGTTTTCACTTTTGTGACTGTAAAATGAGAGAATAAAGATAAATAATACAATGCCTAGCACAAACTAGATATGAATAAATTGTGCCTAAAATTATTGATTTCAACCAAGGACTATTGTTACAAATATCAGAAAGCTATCCAAACTTGTTTTGGAAAAAAAAAAAATCACTAAGAGATATTCTATAGTTCACTGAATTCCTAGAAGAAGAATTCCTAGAAGAATGCTGTTCAGTCATGCAGTCATATCCAACTCTTTGCTACGTCATGGACTGCAGCATGCCAGGCCTCCATGTCCCTCACCATCCCTTGGAATTTGCCCAAGTTCCTGTCTATAACATTGTTAATGCCATCCAGCCATCTCAACCCCTGTCACCCTCTTCTCCTTCTGCTTCAATTTTTCCCAGCATCAGGGTCTTTTCCAACAAGTCAACTGTTCACATCAGGTGACCAAAGTATTGGAGCTTCAGCATCAGTCCTTCCAATGAGTGTTTAGTGTTGAATTCCTTTAAGATTGACTGGTTTGATCTCCTTGCTCCAAGGGACTCTCAAGAGTCTTCTCCAGCACCACAGTTAGAAAGTATCAATTCTTCAGCAGTCTGCCTCCTTTATGGTCCAGCTCTCACAACTGTACTGTACGTGACTACTGGGAAGACCTTAGTCTTGACTATGCATTTAACACACTGTCTAGGTTTGTCATAGCTTTCCTGCCAAGAAACAATCGCCTTCTAATTTCAAGGCTGCAGTCACCATCCACAGTGATTTTAGAGCCCCCAAAGAGGAAATCTATCCTAGAAGAAGGACCAAAGTTTTCAGGCTATTTAGTAGGAATAATGTCCAAAATCAGGTGCCGGAACTGATGCAGTGGTACCTCTACTGTTGGAGACTGACCTTGAAATTTGCATAGTTAACTCTGAGGTTGCTGGGCTCTGGAAGCGACTTCTAGGGCATCCACACGGTTTCCTCTAGGATACAGATGTATGTGCACCTCCCTTAACAAAGCTGTTTCTGCACAGGGCCTGCTTGTTCATATCACTAGCTTTTAAAGACAAATTTAGGTGGGTGAACCTGGAGCCTGTTATACAGAGTGAAGTAAGTCAGAAAGAGAAAAACAAATGTCATATATTAACACATTTACATAGAACCTAGAAAAATGGTACTGATGAACCTATATGCAGGGTCGGAATAGAGATGCAGACATAGGGAATGGACTTGTGGACCCAGTGGGGAAGGAGATTGTGGCATGGGTTGAGAGAGTAGCGTTGACATACAAACACTGCCACGTGTAAACAGATAGCCGGCGGGAAGCTGCCGTATAACAGGGAGCTCAGTCCACTGTTCTGTGATGACCTAGAGCAGTGTGAAAAAGTGAGAGGGAGGCTTGAGAGGGAGGGGGTATGTGTATAATTATAGCTAATTCTGTACCGCAGAAACCAGCACAACATTGTAAAGCAATTACCCTCCAATTAAAAATTTTATGAAGAATAGTACAATAACAGAAATGATTATTGAAAAAAATTGCCATTTAAAATGTACCATTCTGTGGCATTTTAAGTCCATTCACGTTTTCATGGATCACTAGCTTTTGATTCAAAATAATTTAATATGGATGTATATTTTGAATAGAAGTTTTTATATATGGCTTCTAAAAAGGGGCTCAAGACCTCATAAGGTACTAATTCCATAAAATTTTGACACTCTTTGAAGAGATTCAAAGATTCAATGTACCCAGATTAAGAAAAAAAATCTCCTACAACTCACTTTTTTTTTTTTTTGCCCAAAATCAATTTACACACTTAGATGATATTTAAATTTCAAACAAGAAGTACAACCCATTTTATGCTTGATATAATGCAATTATTCTATAATCAAAATAAAATGCCTATTTCTCCCCCCTTAAAAAATTTCCATGCTAAATCACTTCAGTCATGTCGAACTCTTGTGATCCTTTGAACACAAAGAGGATCCAGGCTCCTCTGTCCACGGGATTCTCCAGACAAGAATACTGGAGTGGGTTCCACGCCTCCTCCAGAAGATCTTTCCAAGCCGGGGATCAAACCTGCATCTCTTACATCTCCTGTATTGGGAAGTGGGTTCTCTTCCACTAGTGCTACCCAGAAGCCCTTAAAAAGATGGAGAATGTCATATCTATAGCAGATGTCTCATTAGCGGGTAGTTCAATACCTTGTTGCAACTAAACCAATCTGTACTGCCAGCACCTCTCCTATGACTCCTTTGACCTGATGGATCCAATGATATTCAAGTTATCTTTGGAAAATCAAGTTGCCATATGGAGTCCATCCCACATCTGATGAGGGTCCTTATTGCACTAGCACTGAAGTTAAGAGTGAGGACCATAGAAAATCTCTGGCTCCGTGATATTCTTGCCTTCTGACCCTAAGAACCTCCTAACCTCTCTGTGCCTCATTTTTTTTTAAACTTATAAGTTTCGATCCCATATCCTCTGATAAAGACTAAATAAATAACATAAATAATAATTATAATGATATATAAAAGTACTTGGAAAACAGTTTGGCATAAAATAAGCTCTAACATGTAAGAACTTGCTGACATGTTACTACATCCACTCTGCCTCTAGTTCCACGATAAGCCCCTTAATATACTGTTAAAATAAATTATGGAGTAAGTTGTAATTTTTAAAATTTATTTTTTTTTAATTTTACTTTACAATACTCTATTGGCTCTGCCATATATCGACATGAATCCACCACAGGTGTACACAAGCTCCCAAGTTGTAATTTTAACCACTGAGAGTATTATGCTAAGTGAAATAAGCCAGAGAAAGACAAATATCATATAATTTCACTTACAGTGAAGTTCAAGTTCCTCAGTCGTTTCTGACTTTTTGCGGAATGTACAGTCCATGAACTTCCCTGGACTTGAAAGTTCTTGGAATTCTCCAGGCCAGAATACTGGAGTGTGTAGCCTTTCCCTTCTCCAGGGGGTCTTGCTAACCCGGGGATTGAATCCAGATCTGCCCCATTGCAGGTGGATTCTTCACCAACTGAGCCACAAGGGAAGCTCAATAATATGGGAGTGGGTAGCCTAACCCTTCTCTAGGGGACCTTCCCAACCCAGGAATTGAACCGGGGTCTCCTGCATTGCAGGCAGATTCTTTACCAACTGAGCTATGAGGGAAGCCTCTTATTTCACTTTTATGTAGAATTACACTTACATGTGGAATCGAAAGAAACAAAACAAAAGAACAAACAAAATAAACATAGTCAAAGATAAAGAAAACAAACTAGTGGTTGCCAGAAGGAAGAGAGTGGAAAGGCTGAAGAAACAGGTGAAAGAGAGTAAGTACAAACTTCTAGCTAAAAAATACATGTCATAGACTTGTAATATACATATAGGGAAGATAGTCAATAATATTAAAACAATTTGGCATAATGACAGATGGTAACCAGACTTACTGTGGTGTTTATTTCATGGTGACTGTGGTGATTATTTCACTATGTTGTATACCCAAACTTGACGTACTCCTTTTCCTATTTGGAACCAGTCTGTTGTTCTATGTCCAGTTCTAACTGTTGCTTCCTGACCTGCATATAGGTTTCTTAAGAGGCAGGTNAGGTAGCCCACATAGATTTGCCCAAATTTGAAATTCCAGGAAATTATCCTGAATATTCTCTCTCCTCATTTTTTTATATGACTTCAACTCTCTGATCAAAATGAAGGCGATTTATTTTGTGAAGATTTTAATAATCTATTAATTATGATAAGATTGGAGCCTAACGACTAGCTGCTTGAGACTGAGAGACACTGGATTATTTTTATATACTCGCGGCCCTTTCAGTCTGACCTACTTTGACAGTTCAATTAAACCAATTGACTGTTGAAGTTTGTTTATGAGATGGCTAGGGAAGACTGACTATTTGGGGTGTTTGGCATTTGTACAAGATACCGTTTAATAAGTTCCCTCAGTGTATTTCTGGAGTCCAGGAAAATGTCATTCTCTAACCTGTTAGGTAAATCACCGTTGAGTATGTGTGTGTGTTTTGGAACTTGCATTCCAAATTTTGTGCTCACACAGAATTTTCCCTTAAAAAAATTTGTGTATAACTTGATTATTGTCAGTCTACAGATCTCAATTTCATGTAACTTGAATGAGATTGATTCATGTGCTTAATTGTTCCATTAGCTTTTCATCCAATGTTCATTCATTCATTTTTTCTCAGTGATTATTTATTGAGCACCTACACTTCCTCAGGTGCTGTAATGGACCCTGGGAATAAGCAGAAATTTAAAAAAAGCCAAAAAAATATTTCTTTAAAAGGAATAGACTGACAAGCAAATAATCAAATCAATGATTTAATAAAATAATAGACATATGTATCACAAAGGAAGAATGCAGGTTACTTCTTTTGTTCGAGGTTTTAGCTGTCATAATCTATTAGTAACATTTTCCATCTCCCAGCATAGAATTCTGTTTTTTGAGTTACTAATTTATACCAAGTACATGTGAAAAACTGCATTTTTTCAGCTTTCTTGAAGATGCGAGTACTAAGTGCATTATAGTGTGTATTTTCAATGCTATTGTTCAGGAGCTAATATATAACTATATGGCTTTTCATTGCTGGCTGAGAAATATGCTCATTTGCCCCCTATTATCACTAGTTTCTTACAGTCTTTGATCTCCTTGATATTTTTGATACTCTCTTGTGTTGACCCCCAACTTACTTATTTAAGTCTTAGCTCCCTAGCTTCCCTGGTGGCTCAGATGGTAAAGCATCTGCCCACAATGCAGGAGACCCAGGTTCGATCCCTGGTTTGGGAAGATCTCCTGAGGAAGGAAATGGCAACCCACTCCAGTACTCTTGCCTGGAGAATCCCATGGACAGAGGAGCCTGGTAGGCTACAGTCCATAGGGTCGCAAACAGTTGGACACAACTGAGCAACTTCACTTCACTTCCCTAAGCAGACCCTTAGACTACTAGAACACAGGATCCATACATGATTCATTACTGTTCTGCTGGACAGACTTTGGTTCCAATATATGCTTAAACAATGTGTAATTGTTTGTGGATGCATTTCTTCCTGTTTATGTGTATTAAGTGAATGAACATTGCTCAGTGGTCAGGATCATTGTAGCCCCATCCATGTAGCTGTTGTTGATTAGTCTATTTTTCAAGGTTACAAATCTTTTTTAAGATTTGTGGAAGCTGGCTTTCTTGACTCTACAACTTTGCAGATAAATTACCAAGGTACAATTTAGTTGAATAAGCCCACTAACACCATACTGCTTGTTGGCAATATGAAGGCTCATTGGCTTTAGATCCATCCAAGAGATAGTGAGGGAAGTCTGGCATGCTATAGTACATTGGGTCACAAAGAACTGGATGCAGCTTGGAGACTAAACAGCAACTACCAAGAGAGACAAGAAAATGTGAGAGTGACAGGTTCTAAGTATGGACAAATGTAACTTATCAGTGACAGGTTGGACCTCAGTTACTATGAAAATTTGTTAGTGGAAATGTGGATGGAATCCCAAGATAAAAAGTAAGAATTGCCAACCCACTTGAGTAAAGAAGCTATTTCTACTGGCTAAACCTCAGCTTTTATAATCTGGCTTTCCTACTATTAATGTCAGATACTTGTCCTGCTAATCTTCTGTTATATCTTCAAAGGTTTTTAAGTTTCCTCTATTTCTGCCTGTATACAGATTTATAATTGATTTTCATTTAATTCATATCTAACTTGTAGGAGGGTTTTCTTGACTTTCTAATTCAGGAATAATAGTGTACATAGAAGAAGTTCAGTTTTTACATTCACCCCTTATTTATAATTACCAGTGAGAAGAAGTACATTACAAAGGATAAGAGTCATCTGTTGCTAATGATAAAAGTTCTGTGTTTGCATCTCATCTTTGTTACTTGTCGGCCAGTTGACACTGAAGAAGTGATTGATGTGTTTGTGTATCGATATTTAGTTCATTGGACTGTTCTGAGGATTTCATGAGTTGGCACATAAATATTTAGAAGGGCTTACAAGGAGCTCAGCTTCCCTGGTGGCTCAGAGGTTAAAGCATCTGCCTGGAATGCAGGAGACCTGGGTTTGATCCCTGTGTTGGGAAGATCCCCTGGAGAAGGAAATAGCAACCCACTCCAGTATCCTTGCCTGGAGAATCCCATGGAGGGAGGAGTCTGGTAGGCTACAGTCCATGGGGTCGCAAAGAGTCAGACACGACTGAGCAACTTCACACACACAAGGAGTTCAGTGGATATTAGTCACTATCTTTATTATGAGTATTGCTGCTATTTTGCCACTAGACATTCAGGGGGTGGGGTTTTAATAGTATTATTTCCAAGAACAAAAGTAGAGTCAGACCTTTCCTCCATTTACCTTGTCTCCCAGCCAAATTTTGGACTAAGACAAGTATATACTTAAAACCAAAGAAGATTAAAGAATATTGAGTTAGTGCTTAATAACACCCAAAGCAAGGCTCTCTTGTGGAAATTTTTATAAACTGAACTCTTCATTTCTTCATCTTCAAGAAGAGGGAGAAAGGAGAATAAAAATTGGGAGGAGGATATACTTAAATGTGGCTACAAAGACAGAAGAGCAGTGAGAAAGAGAGACATGCTGTTACAGTGGAATCCTGAGTTTGCTTATCAAAAAAAAAAAAAAAAAAAAAAAAACGCAGACTTAATCAGAAGTGCTGCCTAATAAAAAATGGACCATACCAGATTGTAATCAATAATATTAGCAAGTTCTTTTAATCTACGTAATTACTACAAAGAGGACACACAGAGGTAGAACTGTGGGGAAAGATTACAAAAACATCCCTTTGCCTATGCTATATTCAGGACTTCTTGCAAAATCTTGTCCAGATGCTATAGATTAAGAATTTGAAATCTAATACGGTTGATAATAAAATGAACCACATAGCTCACTGTTATGAAGGGTTGAGTAAGACATTTTCCATAAGGAAGAATCAAACAAAATTACATAGGCAGTCTGGGCAGAGTTTCAGCTTGTGCAATTTAAGAAGGTTTCCTAGAAGAGGTAACATTTAACAAAAGTCAGAATTTACTATGCATTGGCTTTGTGTACGCAATGTGTTAAGTGCTATACATATATTATCCCATTTTATTCTCACAAGTACCTTATGAGGAAAAATTGCTTTTCCCATTTTACAAATGACAAAGGAGGCTTAGAGAGATTAAATAATTTCTAATGTTTACGAGTAGTAACCACCCGAATCTGGTTCAAAGCCAGATTTCCTGAAGATGAGTACCTAACCTCTCCATTCTACTGACTTCTTCTGCTTTGCTCTGCTGTTTCCTATCAGGATAGGAGGGTATTATGGAAGGCGTAAAGGAATATGTGAAGAAAACAGTGGCTATTTCAATCTGTTTCATAGATTTCACATGGCCCAAGGCCTGAGGCTGGCAATGGAGAATTATAAGGCATAGTCACTTCTACTAAGAAGCTGGGAGACAAGGCAATGAATAAAGAGTGTCAGGTGAATAGTACAAAGAGTAAGTTGTGAATATTTCACTGATGACTGTTTATTAAGTACCTACTATATACTAAATTAAAGAGATTGTAAAGATGATTATAATTTCTAATTCTAAAATGTTTCTATAACTTATTAGGTAAGATGATAAATATACATAAACAACTATAATAGAAGGCAGGATATGTTAAGCTCTAGCAGAGAGGATTAGGAAAAATGGAACCAAGAGAGACCATAGGAAAATAGAAAAGCAAGACTGTCAGCCACTGTACATGGATTGCTTTATATGCTACTGCACTACTTTGGGGCTTACCTCATCGATTTTTACCACCACCCATAAAAGTATAGAAATTTATCCTAATTTTATTCATTAGGACATGAGGGCGTATGCAAGGCCGTGTTCCACTTCAAGACAAAAATGAAGGCCGTAAGAAGCAGATCTGTCTAACTGCCAAGACTGTTTTCTTTGAAGGTAGCATTTTACATTTGATAAAAAAGAGAAATAGATATAGAACAGTATAATATACAGACTCCAGGGTGGTCCCCAGATATCCTCATCTCCCAACAGACCTACACACCCTGTGTAGGTCTATGTCATATGGACTCTAGTAGAGAAAGACTCTGAGAAGGCAATGGCTCCCCACTCCAGTACTCTTGCCTGGAAAATCCCATGGACAGAGGAGCCTGGTAGGCTACAGTCCATGGGGTCACTAAGAGTCAGACACGACTGAGAGACTTCACTTTCACTTTTCACTTTCATGCTTTGGAGAAGGAAATGGCAACCCACTCCAGTGTTCTTGCCTGGAGAACCCTAGGTATGGAGGAGCCTGGTGGGCTGCTGTCTAAGGGGTTGCACAGAGTCGGACATGACTGAAGCGACTTAGCAGCAGTAGCAGCAGCAGCAGAAGAAGAGTCTGAAAAAAGTGTTGTGAAAACATCAGTTGAGAAAATTCAGAAGAAAAGGAGCCACATTTAACAAGACAGTTGAGTAGAAATTTGCTGAGTCTAGACTAGATACATCAACTCCTTACAGATCAGAGCTGCACTAACGATATATTATTCATCCCTATCTCTAGTCCTCTACCTAATGATTCAGCGATTTGCATGGGATTTGGAGCCTTCTGGCAATGGACTTATGAAATTCATCCATTCATACTTGGGGTTAAGCAACATATGAACATGTTTGGAGGTCTATGGAGATGATGAAAGGAGGATACAAATACATAAGTCTTAGGAGAGGATTCATTCAGCTCGAGAAAGGGAAGATTTACCTCAGTGAGCCAGATTCCATAATAGAGCCTGAGGATTAGATGGGACAAGTGGCTCTCAGAATAAGTGCATTGCTTTTGTACTTGAAACCAGCCAGAATCAGCCACCTCAGTAGTGTCTATTCTTAGGAAAAGTGTCTATTTTACGAAAAGAAGTATTATATATACAAATATTAAAAATAGTTTCATCATCTAACTGTTCCATTCAGTTGACTATGAAACACTGTAGATGAGCAGAACCATGAGATCCAGGAAAAAAGGAAGCACATTCAGGTAGATTGAAGAGAAGTGAGCAGCAAAGGTATCAGAATTAGTGGTGCCAGTAGCAGCTAAAGGGTATGTTAGTGTCCTGGAAATGGGTAACTGCATGAGTGAGGTCCATGGTAATGTGAGATCTCATTCCAGAAGAAGGCACACAGTGATGCTCCAGGAAATGACACAAAAAGGAGCCTGGACTGAGCACTGGAGGTAGGGTGACCAGCTATCATATTTTGCCCAGGGACTGAGAAATGTTTTAGAAAGGGGGACTTTCCACTCTAAAATGGGAAAGCCCTGGGCAAACTGGGACAGATTGATCACATAAACCAGAAGGATTTGTAAATATAGTGTGATACTAATGAGAACCTTCCAAGATTTAAAAGGAGAAAGATGACCTCAATAATTGAGGGACAGGATTGTTCCAGAGAGCCAGTGTTTTGCTGAAGGAAGATAACAAGATGATGAAGGCCAGGGAACATGAAATGTGACCTCATTTCCATACTGATTTATGAAATCTGGGATAATTTAATTCATCTTCACTTCCCTCTTCTCAAGTCTGAAGAGTTGGTTCACTAACTGGACTGAGAGTCAGAACTGATTAATACAATTGTTATCTAAAAGTGAAAGTCATTAAGTCATGTCAGATTCTTTGTGACCCCATGGACTCTACAGTCCATAGAATTTTCCAGGCCAGAATACTAGAGTGGTAGCCATTCCCTTCTCCAGGGGATCTTCCCAATCCAAGGATTAAGCCCAGGTCTCCCACATTGCAGGCAGCTTCTTCACCATCTGAGCCACCAGGGAAGTCCAATTATTACCTAAAACTATGAGAAATTCTGGTCCATATACAAGGNGGTAGCCATTCCCTTCTCCAGGGGATCTTCCCAATCCAAGGATTAAGCCCAGGTCTCCCACATTGCAGGCAGCTTCTTCACCATCTGAGCCACCAGGGAAGTCCAATTATTACCTAAAACTATGAGAAATTCTGGTCCACCTACAAGGCCAAGCCAGAATTAGTGAGCAAGAATAGAGGCCCAGATGTTATGATAAGTGAGGATGAGGTTTAACTTTGAAGCTGCCAAAGACATGGTTTCATGATAGGGGGTCACCGAGATGAGGATCTGATGTAGGGAAACAAGATGAATAGCAAGAGGCAGAGACCAATTGACTTGGGAGGAGGGGGCAATCATGGGAAGAATGTTGATAAATTACAAAGACTGAATCAGTTTTTATTTAAGTCTCTTTTAGTAGACCAGTTATTGATAGTAAATTATTATGCTGCCCTGTTTTAAAGATCCAGAGGTAGGAGTACAGTATGAATCTCTACTTTGGGAAGAAATCTGCAAGTACTACACAATGTCTGGGCATATATTAGGTTTTAAGTAAATGCTGGCTTTCTATCTTCATTCTTACTGAATAAGGGAGAGCACAGCGTTTTCCTGAGTTAGATACTTAGTACCTAGCTGATCTGATTTTAGTCCATTCTCCATGCTGCTTCCAGAACCCTCATCTTCCAAAAATAGTACATGACCTTTAAAAAATTACTAGGCATTACTTGTCATTTAAATTATAAGATTCAAAATTCATAGCACCCAAAACCCTTACTAATCTGATTTTTGATGTTCTTCTCCAGCACTGATTTCAGCCACTCCTTATATGCACCTTTAAGTATAAACATATCAGCTCTGTCCTTCTTTAAAAATTAAAATCTCCTTCCCACATTGAAAATGCCATATTTTCAAGACAGAAAAAACATGAAATAAGAAAGAATAAATTTGACAAATACTATGCAAAATCTACATAAAAAGCTTAAAATACTACCACGGTACCCAAAATACAAAGAAAATGAAATGAAATACTGTATTCTTGGAAGGACTCACATAATCATGCTAATGACTCATTCATTTATTCATTCTATAAATTAAAAATGCAAATTTCATCCATTATTTTCTTAACTGGATAAATTTCATATGAAAGAAATAAAGTGTCCATGACATTGTTTAAATGCTTGAAGGACAGGATGATCTTAATAGANGGACTCACATAATCATGCTAATGACTCATTCATTTATTCATTCTATAAATTTAAAATGCAAATTTCATCCATTATTTTCTTAACTGGATAAATTTCATATGAAAGAAATAAAGTGTCCATGACATTGTTTAAATGCTTGAAGGACAGGATGATCTTAATAGATATTAAACATTAGAAAACTAGAATAATTAAAATAGTGTAGGACTGTTAAACATATAGACGAGTCAATGTGGTATCACAGAAATTCCAGAAATAGTACCAAATAGATGTGAAATTTTAAGTATATGGTTAATGTGACATTGCATCTTGATGAGGGACTGATTCAATAAATGTTGGAATAGTCACCTGTAAAGCAATAGAATTGGATTCATAGTTTATGCCTTAATTAACTCCAGATTTAAAACTGAAATATAAACTGCTAAAAATATTAATCAATAAATGGAGAATAATTTTAAAAATATTTAAATACTAATTTCTTAGTATTATACAAAGTCCAAAAGTGAAGGGGATAAAATAAACTCTGTTAAATGTTATTGAAAAATTTACTAGAAAACCACAATATAGGAAAATGTGAAACTCTGGAAAGCATTTGTTAATCATATCACAGAGAAATGGCTGTGAGCTCTATAAATCTATAAGAAATAGTCTACAAGTTCAGTAACTAATGAGCAAAGGAAATGAATAAGCAGTTCACAGAAAAAGAAATACAAACGGCTCTTAAACATATAAAAGCCTGTTCAACCTCATATATCAAAAAAAGAATGTAAACTAAAACTCTCCTAGCTTTCATATTTACCTCTCAGATTGGAAAAGGTCAAAAAGTTTGATTACACACTGTGTGTTTGTCAGAGTGTAGGGAAAACCTCACAATTCTCTAGCAGAAGTGTAATTTGTTCTAACTTATGTGAAGAAATAAAAAGAAAGGCAGTCTCTAATAATTTCATTGCTTCATACATACTTTGAAATTTACAAAAAGAAGACTTGCAAAAGTCCAGTAGACTCTATGTAGAATCCCGTTACACCTCCTTTATGCCTTTAATTTATTTTTGTTGGAAATTCAACATAAAGAATCCAGTCATTTCAGAAATGGTAGAAATATGATTCACACGTGAATTCTCTTTCTAACAATGTTACCAAACAACTTCACTGCCTGGTCCAAGTGGCTTGTTCTGTGCATTTTAACTATTAAAATTCCCTTTCTTGGGTCTTCTCTGGTGAAATAGTAGTTAAAAGTTAGCCTTCTAAGGCAGGGGCTTAGAAGGTTAGTTCAGGCCAGCAGGCTGAAGGCCTTAGACGGCTTAGCAGGCTAGTTCAATCCCTGTTTAAGCTAAGATCCCACATGCTTTAGAACCAAAAAAACAAAACATAAAACAGAAGCAGTGTTTTAACAAATTCAATGAAGTCTTTTAAAAAATTGTTCATATCAAAAAATCTTTAAAAACAATTTTCTTCCTTTAATTGATTTCTGATTTCCAGCTTTCATTCTGCCCTCTGAAGTTGTCATAGATTTCTAATTCTACCAATTCAAAAGAGTATAATGCTAGATTTGAAATTATCAATTACCTGTTTTAATAATAAACAGCCCCCCCCNATAAATTACAAAGACTGAATCAGTTTTTATTTAAGTCTCTTTTAGTAGACCAGTTATTGATAGTAAATTATTATGCTGCCCTGTTTTAAAGATCCAGAGGTAGGAGTACAGTATGAATCTCTACTTTGGGAAGAAATCTGCAAGTACTACACAATGTCTGGGCATATATTAGGTTTTAAGTAAATGCTGGCTTTCTATCTTCATTCTTACTGAATAAGGGAGAGCACAGCGTTTTCCTGAGTTAGATACTTAGTACCTAGCTGATCTGATTTTAGTCCATTCTCCATGCTGCTTCCAGAACCCTCATCTTCCAAAAATAGTACATGACCTTTAAAAAATTACTAGGCATTACTTGTCATTTAAATTATAAGATTCAAAATTCATAGCACCCAAAACCCTTACTAATCTGATTTTTGATGTTCTTCTCCAGTACTGATTTCAGCCACTCCTTATATGCACCTTTAAGTATAAACATATCAGCTCTGTCCTTCTTTAAAAATTAAAATCTCCTTCCCACATTGAAAATGCCATATTTTCAAGACAGAAAAAACATGAAATAAGAAAGAATAAATTTGACAAATACTATGCAAAATCTACATAAAAAGCTTAAAATACTACCACGGTACCCAAAATACAAAGAAAATGAAATGAAATACTGTATTCTTGGAAGGACTCACATAATCATGCTAATGACTCATTCATTTATTCATTCTATAAATTTAAAATGCAAATTTCATCCATTATTTTCTTAACTGGATAAATTTCATATGAAAGAAATAAAGTGTCCATGACATTGTTTAAATGCTTGAAGGAAGGGATGATCTTAATAGATATTAAACATTAGAAAACTAGAATAATTAAAATAGTGTAGGACTGTTAAACATATAGATGAGTCAATGTGGTATCACAGAAATTCCAGAAATAGTACCAAATAGATGTGAAATTTTAAGTATATGGTTAATGTGACATTGCATCTTGATGAGGGACTGATTCAATAAATGTTGGAATAGTCACCTGTAAAGCAATAGAATTGGATTCATAGTTTATGCCTTAATTAACTCCCGATTTAAAACTGAAATATAAACTGCTAAAAATATTAATCAATAAATGGAGAATAATTTTAAAAATATTTAAATACTAATTTCTTAGTATTATACAAAGTCCAAAAGTGAAGGGGATAAAATAAACTCTGTTAAATGTTATTGAAAAATTTACTAGAAAACCACAATATAGGAAAATATGAAACTCTGGAAAGCATTTGTTAATCATATCACAGAGAAATGGCTGTGAGCTCTATAAATCTATAAGAAATAGTCTACAAGTTCAGTAACTAATGAGCAAAGGAAATGAATAAGCAGTTCACAGAAAAAGAAATACAAACGGCTCTTAAACATATAAAAGCCTGTTCAACCTCATATATCAAAAAAAGAATGTAAACTAAAACTCTCCTAGCTTTCATATTTACCTCTCAGATTGGAAAAGGTCAAAAAGTTTGATTACACACTGTGTGTTTGTCAGAGTGTAGGGAAAACCTCACAATTCTCTAGCAGAAGTGTAATTTGTTCTAACATGTGAAGAAATAAAAAGAAAGGCAGTCTCTAATAATTTCATTGCTTCATACATACTTTGAAATTTACAAAAAGAAGACTTGCAAAAGTCCAGTAGGATCTATGTAGAATCCCGTTACACCTCCTTTATGCCTTTAATTTATTTTTGTTGGAAATTCAACATAAAGAATCCAGTCATTTCAGAAATGGTAGAAATATGATTCACATATGAATTCTCTTTCTAACAATGTTACCAAACAACTTCACTGCCTGGTCCAAGTGGCTTGTTCTGTGCATTTTAACTATTAAAATTCCCTTTCTTGGGTCTTCTCTGGTGAAATAGTAGTTAAAAGTTAGCCTTCTAAGGCAGGGGCTTAGAAGGTTAGTTCAGGCCAGCAGGCTGAAGGCCTTAGACGGCTTAGCAGGCTAGTTCAATCCCTGTTTAAGCTAAGATCCCACATGCTTTAGAACCAAAAAAACAAAACATAAAACAGAAGCAGTGTTTTAACAAATTCAATGAAGTCTTTTAAAAAATTGTTCATATCAAAAAATCTTTAAAAACAATTTTCTTCCTTTAATTGATTTCTGATTTCCAGCTTTCATTCTGCCCTCTGAAGTTGTCATAGATTTCTAATTCTACCAATTCAAAAGAGTATAATGCTAGATTTGAAATTATCAATTACCTGTTTTAATAATAAACAGCCCCCCCCTTTTTTTTTTCAGTTTTCAAACAAACATAGCTAAGATGCTTTTTTCTTTGGGGAAAGTGGGTATGATCAAAGCCCCCACTAGTCTTGATTAAGCAGAGATCATTATTCCATATGCCTTTCCTTGCTAGAGTCTGCACAGAGCAGAGTCTTCCAGGCTCCTTTATGCATGGCTCACAAAGAAAGCTTTAAGAAGTGGAGACTCATGTTTCACCTGAGGCTGGATGAGCGACTTGCCCAGGGCAGTGCCTTAATCAGAGTTTTTGCGATTTAGCAAGGGAAATGTCAGCTTTGCTGCTTCCCCAGGAAGAAGCGTATAATGAGCAAGTACAGGGATCTCTTTTGGTGATGGTTACACAAGTGCCTTTGATGATGAGAACAAAGAGATGCAAATGAAAACTAGGGACAGCCTTCTGTCTATAAGTGTTTCTGGCATCTGAGGTCTTTTTTCTCAGCTTTAGTATCAAAGAAATACATGGAGCAAGAGCCCCACAACTAGTGGTCCCTCAGGGGTACCTGGTTACCTGTTGAAGTGACCAGACAGATGCTTCAGGTAAAGATGGAAAATGTAGGAAGTTGATTTTACCGAACCGCCATGGAGATGGGAGGAGTGCCATTATATGTGGAAGGCTGCCAATTAATTCTCCCCACATGACGCAGTTGAATAACTGAAAATGCTAATCAATAATGTCCTTGGAAAGGAAGATCTTTTAGCAAGCTGTATTCTTCTTGAGCTCATTTCTTCTCCTGGGGACAGGTGTTTAAGTAGGTCTTCATTGTATGAATATCTAGTCTGGCTAAAGTAGCATTGAAAATAGTAATGAAACAAGGTACTTTTTTCTTTGGAATCTTGGATTTTAAGTCTCAGTCATGGGCCTAAGTAAGTTCTCAGGTCAAGCAAAAAAGACTTTATTCAGGATTATTGCAATAGAAGAAACAGATTGAATTCAACTCTACTGAAACAGAAGGTAGGAGAGGTTTTAGGCATGTGGGTAAGCTTGTGAAAATAAAGAAGGATTTTGGTGAGGAGGTTGGTCAATATGATGAGGCCTCTGTGTTTGCTACTTAGTACTTATCAAAATTAAGCTCTTATCCTCCCACAGACACTGGAAAACAAGGGTACTATCTTTCATGATGATTACATTTCAAAGGGGTGCCCAAGTCCTTGAGACTCAAGACATTTCTGGGTGTAAATCTGGCAAGGGGTTGGGTGAAGATTTATATCTCAAACGGGCAGAGAAAGGATTTACAATCACTGATTTTCTGAAATAGATGCTCTAAGAAAGGGGAAGTCAGGGACCTATATCAGGAAGAAAACTAAACTTTAGTCAAACTGGGCAGAAACATAAGGCCATCTTGTTTAGGGAGCTCTAGCCTCAATTCTTGATGAGACTAGAGAAGAAAATAATTATAATTTTGAGGAACTCAAAAGAAGTCAACCTTCCTACCAAATATAGAAGATCCTGTTTTAAAAGCTTAAAGCTGGACTGTGAACATTGTTGAGAACGGTAAAGGTTTGGCAAATGAGGACTCCCACCTCTTGGCAGAAAATAATTTCTCACCAGCTTGTGCATCCCTGACTCTGTCACCTTACCTAAAACAACTGCATGTGCAGATAGTTAAGCCTTAGAGACTGGCCTGAAAGGAAAGACCCGGGAAGGAAAGAAATAATTTGTGGGCATCTAAAGTTAGGTGCCTATGCATACTACCTCATTTAGTTCTATCAGTGAATCTTGAGAATTTATTACTAACCTACGCAGCATATGAGGATGTTGAGTTTTGGGGAGGGCCTATATTTTGCTCATGGCTCCACAGCTAATACACACCACAATCAGATATTAGTCTAGTTCTTTCTGATGCTTAAGTTATCTCTGTGTTTTGAGTAGGTGTGTACATGTGTGTCCTGGAAAGTATGGGGCATGGTAGTAATAGTCCTGGGTTTATGCCTTAAGCATTTAGTGGTCACAGTAGAGAAGGGACATATAGGCCAGTCCACCATCAGTCTATTCCCTACCCCATGGACAGTAGAGCCTGGCTTTATGACTGAGCAACTAACACTTTCACTTTCACTGTTTTCAATGTCTTCTTGCTTGTAATTTCTGCAAAAAAATACTTTGCCTCTCCCCATTTTTTTTTAACTGCAGTTCAGTTGCTAAGTCTTGTCCAGCTCTTTGTGACCCCATGGACTGCAGCAGCCAGGCTTCCCTGTCCTTCACTATCTGCCAGAGTTTGCTCAAGCTCATGTCCATTGAATTAGTGATACCATCCAACCGTCTCATCCTCTGCCACCCCCTTCTCCTCCTGCCATCAATCTTTCCCAGCATTACAGTTTTTTACAATGAGTCAGCTCTTCACATCAGGTGACCAAGGTATCAGAGCTTCAGCTTCAGCATCAGTTCTTCCAATGAATATTCAAAAAGTTGATTTCCTTTAGGAGTGATTGGTTTTATCTCCTTGAGTTCAAGGGACTCTCAAGAGTCTTCTCCAGCACCACAATTTGCGGGCATCAGTTCTTCATCATTCACCCTTCTTTATGGTCCAACTCAATTATCTGTACATGACTACTGGAAAAAACACAGCTTTGACTACATGGATTTTTGTTGGCAAAGGATGTTCCTGCTTTTTAATACACAAAGTTTGTCATAGCTTTACTTCCAAATAGAGAATATCTATATTTTGTATTTATTTAACCTGGGTTCAATCCCTGGGTTGGGAAGATCCCTTGGAGAAGGAAATGGCAATCCACTCCAGTACTACTGCCTGGAAAATCCCATGGACAGAGGAGCCTGGTAGGCTACAGTCCATGGGGTCACAAAGAGTCAGACACGACTGAGCGATTTCACGTTCACATTCACGTTCACCANCAAGGAGAAATGCTTCTAGTAAGAGATGTTGAAAACAGACCCAAGGTGACAATCAACATGGGTGGAGATACCAACAAGCTTGTCTTGTCGCTGTAGCATGAAATACACTTGCTGAATAGTGGGAAAAAATGATCAAGCTCTATGTAGTATTAAATTGCAGAAGACATATGACACGATATAAACCTACTTGAATTACTGTGAAACAAGCCTGGCATTCTACATAACTTTTTATGTCACCTGTAGCCCTGAAGCTGTACATTTTGTACAATTTAATTCATTCACTCTAAGTTTTATTCCAGAGAACTATGCCAGAAATCTTGATTAGTGGCCTATGTTTATCAGCTGAAAATCAGTAGTTTTCTTTGGGGTGAGGTGGGGGATGGGGGCCTATTCAAGCAAATTCATCCTCCTCAATAAGCTTGAACCTTATGTCTGAACCTCATTTTTCTCTCTGTCCTTATACTTTGCAAAGTGAAACTGACATGAAGTAAGGGCACCTAGTCCCCTTTCGCTGCCCAAGGCTTGTTTGAATTTCCTTTGAATTTCCTTACTGCTCGCTCATTTCCCAGAAGGTTTCAAAGGGCTTCCTGGGAAACAGGCTTCCTGCCACATCTTGTTGACCTGCTCTCATTCTGTGGCCACACTTTTCAAAAATCATTACCTCCTGTGGAGACAAATTCATCATAAGCCTCTTGCAATATACCTCCAGCCATGACACTTTTGGACTGACATTTATTCACAGATTGACTATAAATAGGCAGCAATTTACACCCAATTAGATGTGGAGGGGAATCTGGGGTTGCAGGAAAATTTCCATTTACTCAGTATGCAGGGTCTGTGTGATGGCTGAGTGACTGATGTTGCTGCCATTTGCTAAGATTCTCTTATTTAATTTCCATTCAAACACTCTTAATTTGATCAGAGCCTTGGGAATGACTTAAGACAGGGTAATTAATTGGAGCATAGCATCTTTGAGGAAAAAAAAGCAAAACTATTTACTCCTTTTCTTTTTAAAAATGCCTGAATAATGAGAATATATTATCATTTAACTTCCCCCAAATTCTTAATAATTTATTCTTATTAAATTAAAATCACCAGGGCTATGTCTTCCCTAACTAAGAAAACGTAATTCAAATATTAAACTGCATACTTTGGTCACCGCTAAGAATCACAAATTAGTTTCAACTTGGGCTGGGTAAAATGAGCTGCTGGCTTTGGAGAATGGGTGAGAAAGACATGTAATAGTCAATGGGTTGGGGTGGGGGGCTTTGATCATATAGCATCTAATAACTGCTGTTCNCGTAATTCAAATATTAAACTGCATACTTTGGTCACTGCTAAGAATCACAAATTAGTTTCAACTTGGGCTGGGTAAAATGAGCTGCTGGTTTTGGAGAATGGGTGAGAAAGACATGTAATAGTCAATGGGTTGGAGTGGGGGGCTTTGATCATATAGCATCTAATAACTGCTGTTCAAAAAATCTCATTTGAAATGAGAATGTTGAATTCCTAAGCTTCCACAAGACCTAACAGTGATTAGCTCAAAAGAATCTAAGCTGAATTGATTGTTATGAGGAGAAATCTAAAGAGAGTTTTATCAAATTAAGGCAATGAATGGTGTTATTCAGCCCAAACAGAGAAAGGAGATATTTATTTAATCCAAAAGTTTCAGAAAGGATTACATTTCTATACACACATACAGATCATGTGCATTTTTAGTCTATGAAGCATTAAAATGGAAAAATAATTGCTCAAAAAGCTAGGAGGTAGAAAATACTGCTGTCTAATCTTGCCTCTACTACAAATAAACATTACTAATGTATGTGTAATACTTTGCATTTTGCAAATTAATTTTACCTAGTATATGTCACATGGTTTTATGTTGACCCTCTAAAAGCTCTATGAAATCAAGCAGGCATTTTATTTTCATTTTCCTTATGAATATCCTAAAAGTAACAGTTAATGTGATTTGCACAGTTTTACATTATCATTCAGCAAAAAAGCCATGACTCAAACTAATATCTCCTGACCACAAGTACAGTGTTCTTTCTACTAGCAGTGATCTTGCATGGAACATATGACTTCTCTAGTCCTTCTCTTATTTATGAAATGGGTGATCCAGGTTCAACTAGATCAGTGGTTATCAACCCTCACTGTGCAACCAAATTACCCTGGGAGCACAAGAAATCATTCCAGTGAGATCCCCTTCAGTGCAGAGTCTCCAGGAATGAGGCCAGAGTACCATTTCTTTACGTCTTCTAAGCTCATAAATTGATTCTGATACAAGTGATGACTGAGAACCAAATATATTAGATACTCACAAAAGCATTTTTCAAGGTAAGTCATGTTCCTCTCTTTTTCAGGAAAATCTACCATTGACTTTGTTAAGAAGGGTGAAATTGTGATTTAGCAAGCTTTTACTTTTTTTCTTATTGCACAGGACTCGAAAATTTAGGTAGATTTCAGCTGATGCCTTTTAAAAAGATCCCTTTCACTCAAACAAGTGAAGGTTTCAGTTTGCTCCCTATATCCACACTCCATGCAACATCAGTATTTCTGAGTTTCCTATTTTTCCTTTGAACTTGGCACTGAATAGTTAGGCTTTTACTTGGGCTCTCATTGAAGTGCATATCTAAACCCTCCTGATTGCTTCCTGGCATGATCGTTGTTTTCTTTGTGGCCATTGTGACTTGGAGGAGGATTTGGACACAAAGGAAACATACCTAT
Source organism: Neotragus pygmaeus (assembly GCA_006410875.1). Classification (NCBI taxonomy): domain Eukaryota; kingdom Metazoa; phylum Chordata; class Mammalia; order Artiodactyla; family Bovidae; genus Neotragus; species Neotragus pygmaeus. The sequence goes on from SJYV01003225.1 coordinate 347,059, forward strand.
ATTACCTGAGATTTCTGTGTCAGAAACTGGTAACATAAACGATTTAGAAATAATCTCTTTTCAAGAGTTAAAATTTCAGTGCTGAGTCTCCTTGCAGCAAATTTTGGAAAAGTTCAGGTTGTTGGAAGCAGATGGTTGTTTTTCTTTTACAGAATCTTTGGCTTTTTTATAGTTGTCACAAGATCAAAGGGACAGAATTAGTCAACAGCTTTCCCTCATAGTTTCCGTTCTGTTGATAATTTTTCTAAAGTTGAAGAGACAGGAGGAAAATGGAAGCTTTGAACACTTGGGAGGATCCAAGAGGTGGTTACACCTTTCTAGGGGTAATCCTTGATTACCTGTAACCTAAGAGGGTTCTCAATAAAGCCATCCCTTCCTGATGGCTTCTTTATTCTGAGTGATATTACTGTATCAGTGATACATCTCTGAATTTCTCTAGAAGAGTTCAGGGCTTGAAGCACAACAGACCCAAAACAACTTGTTTAATTTCGGTAGTGAAAATATAATTGTATATATATTAATAGTATCCTTGAAAGGATATTATGCAATCCAGGTCTTGATTCCCAAACTTTCTAACGTGAATTTTCTATAACCAGGCAGTTTATTCAATGAGGAAATAAAATGCATACTGTTCAAAGATGACTACAATACCAGTTTCCTGGGGTAGATGGTACAGAATAATCTTTTTTACAACAGATCATTAATCTTCTTGTTCCTTACTGTTTTAGTCTGATCACTCAGTCTTTCTTGCACTATTTTATTTGAGTGGATTCGTGAAGTCCAGAGATGCTTGTTTCATTTAAGTTTACTGTGAGATTTTTACACCCTGTGGAGAATTCTCTGGTTGTCATTATAAAATACACTTTTATTCACCCCAAGCAGAATGGTCCTGTAACACTCCATTGCCTTTTCCAATTTCTAGAATTTCCTGTTCATTCTTACAACATCTTTAATAGCATCACTCTTGAACCCTATGGACTCACGGAGAGCAGAATCTTTTTGTTTGGGAGATTCCAGATGTATTTCCTTCATCTCATTCCCTGATAAACAGTCTTGTCGGAGCCCAGATATGCCTGATCTCTCACAAAGCATTTGGCTACCACTGTTCTGGGGAGATGGTTATTGTGTTCACAAGGTACTGGAAATTTCTACTGTCCTATTAACCCCCCATTTGTATCTTAGAACTCTATTTTCTAGTGTCCCGTCTCAGCAGCTTGTTGCCGTTTTCCCACAGAGAAAAGTATGGAGTCAGTGACCGATATTAAAAACAAAACAACAACAACAACAACAAAAAAAAAAAACGGTAGCAAAGCAATTACTCTTGTTTAGAATTAAAAACATTTGATTAAAATTTGTAAGAGCACTCAGCTGGTAGCATTAGAGGCAATTACTCATGTGCATGTTGGATGGGCCTTCCCAATTCAAAGTGTGCAGTAACTCTCTCTTTTTGAATGAAGGAAAATACATCTTTGTAGTAAGTTGGAGGATCTAAGTTTTAACTCTTTCTGTGCCAGTCCCAAGGCTGGATTGATATAAAATATAATGTGCTTAAATGTTCAGTTGTGTCAGACTCTTTGTGACCCCATGAACTGTAGCCTGCTAGGTTCCTCTGTCCATTGAGGTTCTCCTAGGCAATAATACTGGAGTGCATTGCCACGCTCTCCTGCAGGGGATCTTCTCAACCCAGGTATTGAACCCAGGTCTCCCGCATAGCAGGCGAATTCTTTACTGTCTGAGCCACCAGGGAAGCCCATAAAATGTAGTAGCAGTTTAAATATCAAAAATGAAGTGAAGTGAAAGTCGCTCAGTACTGTCCAACTCTTTGCGACCCCATGGACTATACAGTCCACGGAATTCTCCAGGCCAGAATACTGGAGTGGGTAGCCTTTTGCTTCTCCAGGGGATCTTTCCAACACAGGGATTGAATCCAGATCTCCTGCATTGCAGGCAGATTCTTTACCAGCTGAGCCACAAAGGAAGCCCAAATATTAAAAAATAGTAGGCATTTAATTTTTGTAAGGGGAAAAATTCAGATAGCAGGGTCTAATGACAGATGGTGTCACATATTTATTTCATCTTTGGTGTATTTGCTCTTTTGCAAGGGTTTAAATCACAGTACAGCCTAGGTTAGACTGATTTGTAGATTGGTTTTGTCTCAGAATTAAATATTTGCTAGGAGAATGAGAGAGAAAGCTAGTTTTATTGGGTTTTTATGTTCTGTTCTTTCAGATCTAAGCTCCAGCCACCTTGATTCCATATTTTGTTTTAAGGGTCTGAATTTTGTGGAGATCATGAAGGAGGCTTTGTGCTTTCTGGCTTTTGATGGTGTTTGACCAATAAGATGTCATGGCAAGACATCAGAAGGGTAGAGTGTAGACTTTTATGTCCCCTGGCTGCCTTCCTGGCAGGCTGACCCTGAGATAGCTGTGTTTTTTCAAGGAATGTCCTTGTTCCTTTCATGGCCCTCCCTACAGGACTCTCCCCATCCAGTGCTAGGGACCTCTTTTCCTCTCCTTCTTCTGCCTTAGAGGTGAAGTGACTAGTCTCAAGGTTCTGTACAATCCCTTGTAATTTTCTTATAAATATGAGCGTGCTATTTTCTGTAGAGACCTTGAATGATTCACTAGAGTTAACTAACAGGCTTTAGTGGGTGGGGCTATCTATTTGTCTTATCTATAAGCTTAAGGTGAGGGGTCTATTAATCATATACAACTTCCAACCTTTAAGAAAAATGGATTTGCAATACAAATGGTGACTAACATGAATAGTGAGTGGAGAGTGATAAGGAGAGGCAAGAATGTATATATGTGTAATATTTAAGGATGATTGATATTCAGTCAATAGGCCTTCATGCAACCATATATCTGCTTATAAATGACTTTCACTTTAATTGTCAGGAATTTGTAGTATTGAAAAGTGCTTTGAATATCACCCTAGTTTCACTGATACATATTTTTATTAATATTATTCATGTGGATAAATTGATAACTTGGTATACTTTTTTTTTCATCTGAAGATTGACAGAGAAGAGCTTTAATCAAGCTTCAGGAAGCTATAGCTTTCAATAACACTCATCTTGGTTCAGTAGCCATATGCAAGAAAAATCCACTTGCAAAATATATTACATGTAAACTGAAAAAAAAAGTAGCCATAATCATAGTTTATCATGAAACTCCCATATTTAACACTTATAGAGAGATCTCTATGGACAAGGCACTCACTTTGCATCCATCATGAACAATCTCTTATTTAATCCTTCTCAACAAATGCTGAATACTATTATATTACAGTTTCTCAGTTAAAGAATATAGGGCTTAGATAAGCTTAACTTGCCCCCAAACATGCATTTAATTGGCATCTAATTGGACTTTGATCTGAGGACTCTCCAGTTTCAAAGCCTAAGTTCTCAACCACTACGAAAAACTGCTTCCTTGAACTTTTCTATAGCTTCAAGCAATTCTTATGTTTTTGTGCAATAGTGATCAAAAAAATTTAATGATCATTAATTAAAGTAGGAAGAATTACTTGTAATTGCATTAGCATATGCTTATTTCTTGACATTGTCACTTAAATTGGCTCAGTAGATGCTTTTATAATTCCTACTAAATATAAAATATGAAGCCCCAGCACAAACTGAAGGGGCAGCAGTGGGAATGTTAGGACACATGTGAAGAGAATTATAATAAAATAATTGTCTGGATTATTTAATTAAAAATCTACACTCAGAAGGGAAATTAGATATTGTTTGGTCCAATCCCTTCTTTTATATAATAATGAAATGGAAACTTAAGATAGTTCAGTGGCCTCCCAAAGGGCACTGTGAAAATATCTGAGGACAGTTGGTAAGAAAAGGCTTCCTACAATGATTCCATTAAAACAGAAACCAATTTATTTTAATAAACTTGAAAAGTGATTTTAACAAATGAGAGTAAATATCACTAGATAAGTATCTTTGATTTTCCTCTACCCCTACTTTTATAATTAACATAGTGTACTCCATAAGGTTAAGGTGTTCAGCATAATTTGACTCACATGTATTGTGAACTGATCATGACAGTAAGTTAATATCTGTCATCTTGTACAGGTACAAAAAAAGGAAAAGAATTTAAAAAAAGTTTGTTTTCTCTTGATGAGAACTCAAGATTTACAGTCTTAACATTCTATAAATATATGATACAACAATCACCATTGGTATGTTACATCCTCAGTACTGAAAGTACTGAGGAAGTGTATACCTTTGACCACCTTCATTCAATTTCCCTTCCCCTCACCCACCTCCTCTGATAACCACAAATCTTATCTCTTTTTAAAGAGTTTTTTTTCTTTTTTTAGATTTCAAATAGAAATTAATTACAGTATTTATGTTTCTTTGACTTATTTCATTTAGCATAATGTCCTCAAGGTCCATCCATGTTGTCATAAATGGCATCTGTTGATAGACTCGACAGGCTTGTTGTTTCCATGTCTTAGCTAATATAAATAATGCTGTTATGAGCATGTGGATGCAGACCTGGCATCATGACCTTGTTTCCTTTGGATAAATACCCCAAAGTGGAACTGATGGGCCATATGGTGGTGGTAGTTTTATTCACTAAGTCATGGCCGACTCTTTGCAACCCTATGAACTGTAACAGGCTCCTCAGTGTCCACAGGGATTTCCAGACAAGAATCCTGGAGTGGGATGCCATTTCCTTCTCCAGGAGATCTTCCCAGCCCAGGGATAGAACCTGGGTCTCCTTCATCGCGGGTGCCACCAGAGAAGCCTTGGATCATATGGTATTTTTATTTATTTATCTTTTTTTAATGAATATCCACACCATTTTCCATAGTGCCTGTACCAATTGCAATAACTCTATCAGGGCAAAAGGTTTTCCCTTTCTCCACAACCTCACCAGCGTTTATTATATCTTGTCTTTTTTATGGGAGCCATTCTAACAGACCTATAGTTATAGCTCATTGTGGTTTTGTTGTGCATTTCCATAATGATTGGCTCAGACGGTAAAGCGTCTGCCTGCAATGAGGGAGACCGGGGTTCAATTCCTGGGTCAGGAAGATCCTCGGGAGAAGGAAATGGCAATCCACTCCTGCACTCTTGCCTGGAAAATCCTATGGACGGAGCAGCCTGATAAGCTATAGTCCATGGGGTCACAAAGAGTCGGACACGACTAAGTGACTTCACTTACACTTTCCATAATGATTAGTGATGTTTAGCACCTTTTGGTGTACCTGTTGGCCATTCATATATCTTTGTTGAAAAATGTCTTTTCAGGTCTTTTGCCCATTTCTAAATTGGATTATTTGAGTTGTTGCTATTGAGTTATATATATATATATATATATATTTTTTTGAATAGCAACCCCTAGTCAGATATGCAATATTTTTTCCCACTCTGCAGGTTTTTTTTTTTTTCATTTTGTTTGTTATTTCTCTTGCTGTGCTTAAGTGTTTAACACTTTTTAATGGAGTATTTAAGATTTTCTGTACATAAAATAATGCTATGTGCAAATAGAGACAGTTTTACTTTGTTCTTTCCAAATCTGATCCCTTTATTTTTCTTTTTCTTATCTAATTGCTCTAGCTAGGATTTACTATATTGCATAGGAATACTGTGAGTGGGCATCCTTCTCTAATATTTTTCTTAATTAATAAAACTTAGTTTCTAAATAAAACTATGAACAAGTTTTTAGAAAAAGGCAAATGAAATGTTTATTTTTGATAAACTTTGATGGCATGTTTATAAATATACTTTTCATTAAATTATATAAGTGTTTATCAATTTTCTTTTAACATTAAATTTATTACTCTTTTGAAGCACCTACTCTTATTATTTATGTGGATTTATTTTCTCAGTTGTTATATAATAAAGTGCTACCTAACCTGAGTTTTTTATTAATCTAGAATTCAAGAAACAGCAATCACATCCTAAATCCCATTTTGAGACTTCATAAAATATTGTATCTTTGCAAGATTTGATATTTTACTTTGTTATTAATTTGAATTATATTTTAAATATATTGGTAAATACAAAAGAGACCTACCTACAGATATTATGCCATAATATGGGAGATAGAATTTGTTATTATATGTGGAGGCATGTGTAAATAGAAGCTACTTTTAAAAGTGGCTAGTCAGTGATATATATTTTTATTTATAATATTTAAACTCCTTTATTAAAAAATGGTTAACATTCAAAAAGCTGTACAATATTTAAGGTATACAGCTTACCAAGTTTGGAGATAAGTGCATACATGCATGTGTGCTAAGTTGCTTTAGTCATGTCTGACTCTTTGTGACCCTGTGGGCTGTAGACCACCAAGCTACTCTGTCCAAGGGATATTCCATGCAGGAATACTGGAGTGAGTTGCTGTGCCCTCCATGACTACAACTTATACCACAAACATATTCCTCCTATTCAGAAGTTTCCTTCCCTGTTCTTTAACATGTTGTTTGTGATAAGAAAGCTTAACATAAGATCTATTCTTCTAGCAAAATTTAAGTATGCAATACACTGTTGTTAACTATAGACTCTGTATTGTACAGTAGATCTCTAGGACATATTTATGCTGAAAAGCTGAGTTCTTGTACCCTTTAAATGATATTTCTTTTCTCCTTCACTTCAGCCCCTGGTAACCACCATTCTACTCTTTGTTTCTATGTGTTTGGCTAATTTAGATTCCTCATATAAGCAGTACCATATCGGTTTGTCCTTCTGTGTCTGGCTTATTTCATTTAATGAACATAATGTTCTCCATCTTCATCCATGTTTTCACAAACAGCAGTATAGCTTTCTTTTTTAAGGCTGAGTGATTTTCCATTATGTATGTACCACATTTTCCTTACCCATCCATCCGCTGACGGACATTAGGTTACTTCCATGTCTTGGCTATTGTGAATAACAGATACAATACTTGTTTCTTCATGTGAGTTTGTCACTGTAAGGACTTGAAAATGTTTTATTGGATAATAAGGATGCCTTTAAGAGTATGTGTCCTATAAATTAGATCATTTCATAAATATTGTGTGCTTACTATTTATACCACAGCACTTATGTTTGAAGTGGAGGGATATCCATTATGTTTGAATATCCCTCCATGTTTGAAATGGAGGTCTTTATAAATCAAAATATCTGTTAAAAATAGAAACTTCAGGTAATTCTATATATTTGAGGATCAGACATGAATTTTTAGAATTGTTCTCAATATGTAGCAATGTCTATTTGTATTTTATCACTGTGTTTCTATTCCTCAGTACAGTTAATGAGTAAACATTCTCTATTTTTATAGCTATTGCTATTGCTTTTGCAAGTACATTGATTGTAATGTTCATTAATGTTGACATTGGATAATACTTAGCCTTAATTCTTCTTTTTTTGCTTAAATTTATAGCAAAAATACAAATATATTTAACTATTAATGTTGCTACTAGCAGAAGTTGTTTAATTATATAATACTATGGTTCTTTTGTTTTCTTTCTGAATTCTGTTAAAAAGAAAAACAAAATTAAAATCCTCCAGTATCATTATGGATGTCAGCTATTCCTCAAAATTTGCAGACTAACATTTACGCAAATGAAAAGTAGGTTTAATATCTTTCATTTCCTTTTAAGATATCAAAGCAAATTTCCCAGAAGCTGATATCAAATAATGCTACATAGTTTCTTTATTTCATTTCCTCTCTTTAGCATTTTTCAAGGATGTAGATATATATACGCCTTAGTGTATGTGTGCACAAACATGGACACAATCATGTAATATACACATGGAATAATGTACTAGAACATCTCTGACTTGCTTTTAAGCCTATTGGTTTTGGAAATAAAATTGTTTGTAGCATGGCTGTGACTGACTATCAGGAACACTTTGAGTGAAAATGCTGCCAATCTAGACTATTATTTTTATTTGAACTCTCACCATTGCGCTGCTCATATTCTTATTTTTTATATACAACCAAAACAACAGACCTGGCCTTGTAGCCAGTCCATTCTATTTCTGTTGCAGCAAATTCTCTCCTCATTCCTGCCAGCTCATAGAGTATTCATAAAGTATGTTTCATATTTTTACCAGTGACTCATAAATATAGGGAGAAAAGGAAGTCAGAAGATAGTAGGTCTCTTCCAGGGGCATGACCTACAGCCCAGAAGGGCACTCAGTCATGGATTTTGACTTTGGTAATTGGATGCTACATCCATTTCACTGCCACATTCTTATTTAAAAAATGTAGCATCATAGCCAAGCATTCGTTGGATGAAATTGCTGAGTCTTTTAAATAATCTCATACCAAGAGAAAAATAAAACTAAACATCCTGATTTTGCTCAATATATTTTTATTTCTGAAACGGTAATTTCTATATTTTAGCCATGTTCCATTTATTATTAGTGGAAGTGTAATGTGAGGACCTGAGTATTTCTATCAAGGACATAACTGATTAATTCTCTGCAATTTAAAAAAATGCTGATATATATATTTCCCCTTCATGGCATTATTGAAACCTGTGTGGCTAAACAAATTAACAGCCTATTCTCACAGACTCATTTGGAAGATAAAGCCTGTTCCCTGAGCATCAAGAAAGCCATGGGGGATATAAACTGAGGATTTGAGAAAAGAGGTATTTCACAGCTAATTGTTATCAATTGTTAGAAAGCGTACTTTATAGAATTAAAAAATAAGATACATTTTCCCACTGTAACAAACCTACTTTCTTTCCTTCCACTTTACACTATAACTCATCTCCTTCTTGCAATTTATGCCCTTGATCCTGAAAAGAGGGCTTGAATACACAGCCTATACAGATTGATGGTAGCAGTGGTGGGGTGGAATTTTTGAACTTCTCAGAATCCCACATAGAAACATAAAAAGGGTCTAGACAGCAAAATAAAAAATCCATGAACATTTACAATAAATCTAGGTACAAGTTATCCTCAAAAACCTCAAAATTGATGGTAAGGGAAAACCACCAATAGTTACAAATTTTCTTTGGTATCAGAAAGCAAAGCAATGCAATAGGGACTATAATAAACCTGAACACAAGACAACCCCTAAAATAGCCAAACAGAGTTTACTGGAAGAGTGGTGGACTGTTTTGAGAATGATAGCTGAAACTGAAGAAATTTTGCTCACTCTGATAGTGAGTGAGCAGATAGTATCCTTGTCAAGGCTGGAAGAGAATGAGTCAGTCTAAGGTCTGTGAACTGTCAAAACTCCAAGCAAGGCTCCCTTGTAGGACATGACCCCACACTGAGAAGAAACTGTTAAAAGTTGAAAATACGAGCAGGATGGAGGAGAACAGAAATGGAGGAAAGAGAAGTTACAGATTGATGAAGAATAGAGACAGGAAAGTTCAGAAAGCAAAGCTGTTATATTCTTTTACTCTGCATGAAAATAAAAGAAGATGGATCTATGTAAAGTTAGAAAAGCCATCCTGAATATGTTTTCAAAAAGTTCAGGAGAGCTAATTTCTCATAAGGATGAGCATTCAGTGAGTATCAAGGTCAAATTCTATGTAAGTTTACTGAAAAAGAGAATAAGGAGTAAAATGCCTTTACAGACGATGTGAAATGCAGTCATCACTACAAACCAGATTAAAACTGTAACCTGCTCCAAATTTACTAAAAGACATTAAGAAAACAATAGACAAGTAGTCACAATATAAGCCATAGCTACAAAAATTCTGATATGAGATACTCAAACATGGGAAATGAACTATAAATAAAAGAAAACTTAATTTCAGAAATGAATACTAATGTAGAAGAAACATAAGATTGAATAAAGACAAAAATAATGCTTGTATAACTTATGGATGCATAGTAAAGCATCCCCAGTTGTAGCAGTTTCAAACAAAAAAAAGTTTGTTTCACAGTGCCTGTAAATTGGAAATTGTGCATAGTTTAACTCGATGCCTCTAGGTCAGGGTCTCAAAGTGAAATCAACATGTCAGACTTAGTGAAGTCATCTCAAGGCTCAGCAAAAGAGAATCAACTTTCAAGCTTATTCATGTCTCTATTTCAGGTTTAAAGCCTTCTTTTCTGGCTGTTGACTGGACATAGATTCCTTGCTAGGTGGACCTCTCGAACTAAACAAATGAGGGTGTGAAAGGAAGTAAGGAATGTAGAAGTCACAGCCTTTTTGTGACCTAACCCCATAATGGCATCCTATTGGTTTGGGTATATTCCATTTATTAAGAGTGATTCCCCAGATGTAGCCCACACTCCAAAGAAGCATGTGAATATACAGAGGTGGGGATCAGTGGAAGTGACATCATGCTACCTTACAACAATTGAGAGGCAAAAAAATAAATGAAAAGTAATGAACAAAGATAAAAAGAGAAAATGGTAAGCATTGAAGATACACAAGGAAGATTCAACACATGGCTTACTTAAAGTAAATCATATATTTTTTCCGTATGTATAGATATGGGCTACTTAAAATCAAATAGTACACAATGAAATAAGAGTACAACACTTTGGAAAAGACTTGTCTAGCAGCTAGTAAAGGTTCAATTAATGTCAATTATTTTGACAGAGATTAGGAAGTAGTTATAAATAGGTATGTTCAGAATTATTCCTGACATTGTAAAGTCCAGTTCAGTCATAAATACTAAACTAAAACATTCAGAAGAATATATGTTACCATAAGAAGGAAAGGATCAGTCTATGCAGATGAGTTTTGTGGGCATAATTGTGTTTTCCTGCATTTGTTGTTGAAAGTAGATGTTCATATCGTAGCCCTTAGCTTGGCCTCTAATATTGTTTAGTGAAGATGAATGGTGTATGCTGAAGTCTGGCATCATCAATTCTCTCTAGCTTTGTGTCAGTTTTCAATTTGCCAGACAGGTATATGCAATATTCAAATTATTTCAGAGTTTTTTTTCAATTTTAGAATATGTTTATTATGTATTTGATACAAATAGGGATGAGGATGTTGCTGTTAATAGGTGCCAGCATATACCACTCTCTCAGCCAGCTAATCTTTTGCTAAGCTGACATTTGCATCACCAATAATTTTGAAAAATTAGGTTATAAATAGCCTTATGCAGAATTAGGGCAGTGAGTAAAATTTAAAAATATATGAATACATATTAATACATATAATCATTTCATTGACATTAGTCCTAAACTAAAAGGAAGAAAGATGACTGGTTAGAAAGGTAATGAGAAATGTGATCTTTGGAAGAAAGTTATCATCTTTTCCTAAAATTCTTAACAGTGAAGAAAATGAATACAGACATAGAAGATCGTAGACTTTAGACTTCAGAGAACAGGTAGTGTTGATAAAAAGTAACTTAGGATAGCAAAAGTCTGGGCCCCTAATACAGAATAGACTAAAAAGGTGAAAGAGGCATAAAAACTATGGTCCATGCTTTTACTGCAAGAGAAAAAAAGGGAAAAGAATTTCCATATCAGTAGTTGGCACCTTTGCAATTCCCTGATTATTAGAATTGCTGGGATTTTGGTGCCTGGATAGGTTATAAAATGGATAGTTTAAAAACATTCTAATTTAACGTGTGCGTATTTTTTCTACTTCTTTTGAGCTGGTAGCTTCATTTTCACTCCTTTTTGAATTTTTTCTCTGTGGAAATCCAGAGGAAATTAAGTCTTTACACAGTGTTCCAAAATTCTGCATCTAGGTTATTTATCTTTTCCCATTTCTCCATCTCTAGGCACTGCAATAGACATCCGTATAGGAATGNCATTTTCACTCCTTTTTGAATTTTTTCTATGTGGAAATCCAGAGGAAATTAAGTCTTTACACAGTGTTCCAAAATTCTGCATCTAGGTTATTTATCTTTTCCCATTTCTCCATCTCTAGGCACTGCAATAGACATCCGTATAGGAATGGTTGCAATGGTATTGTGAATTATATATGAAATTTGAAGTGCTTCTCTGCTTTGAGGAGAAATAGCTGTTCCAATAGTCACTGCTCCTGATTACAGAAAAGCAGATCAGTATCATGGGGCAGTAGATAAAAAGATGGCTCTTTGGAAGTTGAATGTGGAGCTGAGCTTTTCTCTATCTATAAAAATGGGGAAAATTATTTTCTCATTAATTTTTTTTTGGAATGTGGATCATTTGTATAGTCTTTATTGAATGTGTTACAATACTGCTTTCTATTTTGTTTTTTGATTTGTTTGGCCACAAAACATGTGTGATCTTATCTCCCTGACTAAGGATGGAACCTGTGCCCCTTGGATTGGAAGACAAAGTCTTAACCACTAGACCATTAGGGAAGTCCTATCACCTCACTCACTATAGTCCATCCATATTTGACTCCATTTTTTCCCTAATGTACAAACATCTCCTCTAAGATATGAGGATTTTTTTTTTTGTAAGATATGAGGATTTTGTATGTTATTTGCTCTTCATGAGAAGATTCTGTCCATCCTTATCTGGGCCCCTTTGGGGCTACTATAGCAAAGTACGATAGACTGAGTGGCTAATAAACAACAGCAGTTTATTTCTCAGTGTTCTAGAGGTTGGTAAGTCTAAAACTGACGTGCTAGCCAATTCAGTGTCTGGTGTAGGCCAGTTTCCTGGTTCACAGCCATTTTCTTGCTGTGTCCCCACATGACAGAAGAAGTGACAGAGTTCCCTGGGGTCTTTTCATAAAGTCACTAATCCCATTCATGAAAACCCCACCCTCATGGTCTAAAATCTCCCAGAGGAACCACCTCCTAATACTATCACATTGGAGAGTAAGATTAAAACAGATGGACAGTGGCTCCAAACAATCAATTTTCTAAAAGTATCACTTATCACTTAGAGTTTTAACTTAAGTTTTCCTTGAGGTGTCTTATTCTAAACAGAGTTAACTTCCCTTTTTCATATACTTATGCAATATACATTTCTATTTCAAATAATATATTAAAATTGTAACTAAATGATTCTTCAAGTAATTTTTGATTTCAGATATTTTGTGCTTGAATGGTCTTATTTGACATCTTATCTACAAGAGAAACTCCACAAAAGTTATTTCTGAATGAGTCAGTTCAGTTCAGTTCAGTCGTGTCCGACTCTTTGCGATCCCATGAACCACAGTATGCCAAGCCTCCCTGTCCATCACCAACTCCCTGAGTTCACCCAAACCCATGTCCATTGAGTCGGTGATACCATCTAACCATCTCATCCTTTGTCGTCCCCTTCTCCTGCCCTCAATCTTTCCCAGCATCAGGATCTTTTCCAATGAGTCAGGTCTTCACATCAGGTGGCCAAAGTATTGGAATTTCAGCTTCAGCATTAGTCCTTCCAATGAACACCCAGGACTGATCTCCTTGAATACATAAATAATTAAATGACACTCACCAGTTCAGTGACAGGCAGAAAACTTGCTCTTTGACCAATGAACTATTACAGTAAATGGAAGCAGAGTATAGCAAAAAAAAAAAAAAAAAGTAATTGATTTTGAGTTGGAACTTTGGGTTCAAGTGCTGTCTCTGTTTACTTTTAGCTGTGTGCCAGGAAAGACATTCTAAGGGTTAGCTTCAACTGCAATGAGAAGACACTTTCTTCACACAGATTTTCTGCTTCTAAAAGCTAATCAGATATCCTAAAATGTTGACAAGTTTTCTTTACAATGAAAAAAAAAAGTGTATCACATATTATGATAGTATAATATTGTCCATGCACCCAGTGACCGTCCATGCAGCCAGTGACCTGAACAGTTTGCAAAGGTTTCTTAATATCCCCCAAAGGTTATATATATAACATATAGAAGAAAGTTTTATATTATATATATACATATATATATATAATATAGAAGAAAATGATGAAATTTTGCTATCTTAAATAGTAAAATACTTNCCAGTGACCTGAACAGTTTGCAAAGGTTTCTTAATATCCCCCAAAGGTTATATATATAACATATAGAAGAAAGTTTTATATTATATATATACATATATATATATAATATAGAAGAAAATGATGAAATTTTGCTATCTTAAATAGTAAAATACTTGAAAGAGCAAAGTAATGATAATAATAGTTATAGAAACTTCAAGTTTACAATAGCTTCACATTGCACTTAATAGAATTTCAGAAAGAGTACTGCTATCATTCAGGTTTCTGGGCTTCTCCTCCCAGCTTGCTGTATGTCAGTATTCAAGACCAGAGATAAAGTGGATTTGTTTCCTGAGATAAAATGATGAATTCTATTTATTTCAGCAAACAATTCTTTGCTGTTGTCTTATGCATAACTCTATATGAGATAATTAACAAGATAGTAAAAATGTACAACAGATATTACTTTGAAAATGATCTATTTATAAAAAGTAGTATAGAAATAGCCATGAGGTAGGTAGAAACTCCTTTCTTGTTCAGGATAATGATCCCAGCCCTGCCCATTAGACAGTCTCAGAGAAATTGACTACCTCTGAAAGTAAAGATGCTATAATAGCCTTGGTAGACACCAGGCAATACTGAGCTCCACACTCTGGAGAAGAATCTACTTTTCTTTCTAGACCATCCTTCATCAAAACTCCCTTTACTAATCTTTTTCCCTCACAGGATGCTATTCAAAGATAGATTAATGATTCAACTGAAACAGATTCCAAAGTGGTTATTCTTTAAGCAAGAATAACTTCTTTGATTTGACTCTGTTCATGGAATTCTCCAGGCAAGCATACTGGAGTGGGTAGCCATTTCCTTCTCCAAGGGATCTTCCTGACCCAGAGATCAGATCCAAATCTCCTGCACTGCAGACAGATGCTTTACCATCTGAGCACCAGGGAAACCAGTTTGACTCTGTAAGATCTAAAAAATGAATGAATCTGATAGGCAGAGAATACATTCTCAAGTTCACAACGTTTCCCATGATTCTCTAATATTTCTCCCGCAGTATAACACATTAGTTACCTGCCTTGTCCCTAAGTCAATTATTTCTTTTCCTGATATGCTCAATTTTAATAGTGACAATCTGTTTAAATGGGGGAGCCTTAATTAAAAGAGGGTAATTTAATAGGCAGAATTAAAATTTCAGTGGCTTATTGACTAAGGTATGTACTTTTGTCTTGAAACAGTATTTGTATTTTCAAATGTCACATCAGAATAGGTGACCATCTATTAATTCATCTGGCCAGAAACACTTCTTACAAAAGTAAGTCCTGCAGAGATCACAAAGGATATACACTAGAGACATCCAAATTTCTATGTGGCTTCCCAAATGGCTCATTGATAAAGAATCCACCTGTAATGCAGGAGACATGGGTTCAATCCCAGGGTCAGGAAGACCCCCTGGAGAAAGAAATGGTGACCCACTCTGGTGTTCTTGCCTGGGTAATCCCCTGGACAGAAGAGCCTGGCGGACTATAGTCCACGGGGTTCCAAGAGCATCAGACACAACTTGGCAACTAGACAATAACAAAGAAATATTTAGAATCAGGTCAGTGGTGTGGGCCAGGTACTGGACACTGAGAAGGAATATGAGAAGAGGTAGACTAGTCAGTATTTTTGACTTCTAGTCTTTGCTTTGCCTACCTTCAAAAATCAGTAGGAAGATAAATACCAAACAGTTTTATTGGGTGAAAGGAGTGTCCATGACTGATTCAGGCAGAAGGGCAGCAGAAAGCAGGAACCCTGTCTGTACGTGGTGAAGGTAAGCAGAGTATAGATAAGGATCTGGGTGAGAATTACTTTAATAATCTACCTCTAAGTTGGAAAAACATTATAAGAGACCATACAAAATGCAGCACATGGATGTCTGATAGCAGCTTTATCAATAATTGTCCAAACTTGGAAGCTAACCATGATGTCCTTCAGTGAATGGATAAGTAAACTGGTACATCCAGACAATGAAATATTATTCATTGATAACAAGAAATGAGCTTTCAAGCCATGGAAAGACATGGAGGAAACAAGTGCATGTTAATCAGGGAAAGAAGCCAATCTGATAAGGCTACGTGCCATATGATTCCAAGTATATTACATTCTGGCAAAAGCAAAACTGTAGAGACAGTAAAAAGATCAGGGTTTTCTGAAGGATGGGAGAGGAAGGTGTGATGAATAAGTGGAACACAGAGAATTTTTCTGGAAGTGAAAACGTAGATAGATACTTTTGTCCACGCCCATAGAATGTGTAACATCAAGAGTGAAGCCTAAGGTAAACTGTGGACTTTGGGAGATAATTATGTACAGATGTAGCCTCATCTTTGGGAACAAAGGTACCTTTCTGGTGAGTGATATTGATAATAAGGGAAGCTATGCATGTATGAGGGCAGGGATTATGTGGGGAACCTTGGTACTTTCCCCTCAATTTTGTTATAAACCTGAAACTGTTCCCCTAAAAGGAAGTCTTCAAAAGGGGAGGATGATGACCCTTAGTGTGCACCTGCGCATCTCCAGTCTCTCTATTCAGATGGTGCCACTGTCATGCTTGGATGCCTCATCAAGCTCTCCCTTGCTGGATCTCCAGATATCTTTTCTCATGTAAACCTCTCTTTATTGGTTTATCTTTCTTTTAGAACAAAACCTTTAATAACTTATTGTGATAGGTATATAAATGATACATTTTTTGAGCTTTTGTATTTATGAAAATGCATTTTTTTTCTGTCCTTTATTGTTTTTTGCCTGGTTATAGAATTCTGAGTTGGAAATAATTTTACTTATCTTTTCTGAAAGCTTATAGAATTTCCTCTTTGTATCAGTGTTTTGAGATTTCCCAGTAATAGGCCTTGTAAACAGTGGACCTGTTTACATCCACTGAGATGAGCACTTGTATCCTTTTAATCTTTCAGTTCTGAGAATTTTCCTTAAATTATTTTATTTTTTATCCTCTTTTTTTTCTGTTCTCTATTTCTGGAATTCCTGAAATAGAATGGGCCTTCTCTGTTGATGCTCTAATTTTCTTTCTTTTTCACTACTATTTTCCATTTCTCTGTTGATTCTGGGATGTTTTTTCTAATTTATTTTCCAATTCTTCTACTATTTAAAAAGTATTTTATTTTCAGCTGTCATGTTTTTAAACTCCAAGAGTTCCTTTTTGTTTTTGGAATATTCATTTTTTCCCTAATATCCTATTCATTTTTTCCTGCAAGTGCAATATCTTCTCTTGTCTCTTTGTGAATATAAATACTTTATAAGATTTTTATAAAATTATTCTCCCTGCATTGATTTCTGTTCTTTCAAGTCACTTTATATCTGTATGTCTTAGTTTTTATTTTACGTTAGAAACTTTCATCTGCTTTTTGAAAAACATATATGAAAAGGCAGTTATAAGTCACATAGCTGATAAAGGACTTCTATCCAGAATATAGATGACCTCTTAAAATTCAAATAAGAAAACAAAACAAAAGTGGACAAAGTTTTGAACTGATACTTTCCACAGAAAAATATGCATGAATGATAAATTGTCCCAGGAAGAGGTGATCAACATCCTTAGTCATTAGGGAGATTAAATTAAAGCCAAAATGAGGTACACTGCACATCCACTGTAATAACCATAATAAATAGTTTGACAATGCCAATCTGCTCCAAGAGAGTGTGAAGAAAAACCCACTCTAACTTATTCTAATTTGGAAAATTAGTTGGCTGCTTCTTAAAAATTTAAACATTCACTTACCATGTGACCTAGCCACTTCACTCCAAAGTTTGCACCCTAGAGAAATGAAAGCCTATATCTGTATAAAGATTTTTATTGTAGCAGTTAAAACCTGGCTGTTACCTAAATATCCATCAGTGCATAAACAGAAAAGTTATGGTACATCCGTAAATGGAATATTGCTCAGTAATAAAGACGATTGACTACTGATATACCTAACAATGTTGATGAATCTCTTATCCTGAGAGAAACAGGCAAAAAGAGAAAACATGCTATATTACTCCATTTCTGTATAAAATGAAAACTAATCAATAATGACAGAAAGGAGATGATTTGATGTAGAAGGGGGGTGCCTTGAGAGTGGATTAAAAAGAAAGAAGAAACTTTTGGGGGTTATAACAGAAGTTTACGGTTGTGTTGATTACATAGGTTTAAAAATATGTCACATCAAGTTATTGCTTTAAACATGCAATTTTGTTTGTAAAAAACACATGTATAAAAACATAAGGCTATTTAATGAAAAAATTGTCTTCATTAGCTTGAGTCTCTACCTCAGCTCTCAGTTCTCAAAATATTTATCACTTTCTGAACCAATATTATCCTGCCTTATTTATTATAACTTTATAAAAAAATACATAATTGTTACAACAGACCATTTACCAGACATTTTGGATATTTCTGGATTTTATACATTCAGATAAAGTATAACATTAGGTTTTTATATCCCATAAAAATTCTTGAGGTGGGTTCTACTTTACTTTTGGAAAAACTGATAGCCTTACTGTCATGAATATTCTTCTCCATAATAATTTTCCTATAAAATTATTTTGATTTTCAAGCATATTGTTCACTAATATTTTATGATTATTTTTCCATAATTATTTGCTTTCCTCTTGTTAGATTTCTAGTCAGTTTCTTAAAGATTTTTCTGATATAATGGATATTTGTCTTTTTTTTCCCAATAAGTACTAAGAAAATTTAATCAATTAATTTTTTTTAAACTGTAAAAACTGGCTAAAGCCCATAATTTCCAATTACTGGGAAAACTACTCAATTTTTATAACACTAGTGTTCTCTTCATACAAAGTGTAATAAGGATGTGAGAAGCAAAGGAAATTATGGGCAATTATATATATAACATTGATGCAAAAATACTAAATAAGGTATCAAATAATAGAACCCAGTGTGCTATAAATAATAATAAACAAGGACAAGAAGAGCAACAAAACATCATGATCAAGTAGAGTTCATGACAAGAAGATAAAGTCTAAGGAGGGAAGGCATAGGACCAACTCAATCCGTTCAGTTGCTCAGTCGTGTCTGACTCTTTGTGACCCCAGGGACTGCAACATGTCAGGATTCCCTGTCCTCACCAACTCCTGGAGCCTGGGCAAACTCATGACCATTGAATTGGTGATGCTATCCAACCATCTCATCCTCTGTAATCTCCTTTTCCTCCTGTCTTCAGTCTTGCCCGGCATCAGGGGCTCTTCTAATGAGTCAGTTCTTCAAATCAGGTGGCCAAATTATTGAAGTTTCAGCATCAGCATCAGTTCTTCCAGTGGATATTCAGGACTGATTTCCTTTAGGATATTTGTCTTTTAACTCTACACTTTTTTATTGNTGGATTTTATACATTCAGATAAAGTATAACATTAGGTTTTTATATCCCATAAAAATTCTTGAGGTGGGTTCTACTTTACTTTTGGAAAAACTGATAGCCTTACTGTCATGAATATTCTTCTCCATAATAATTTTCCTATAAAATTATTTTGATTTTCAAGCATATTGTTCACTAATATTTTATGATTATTTTTCCATAATTATTTGCTTTCCTCTTGTTAGATTTCTAGTCAGTTTCTTAAAGATTTTTCTGATATAATGGATATTTGTCTTTTTTTTCCCAATAAGTACTAAGAAAATTTAATCAATTAATTTTTTTTAAACTGTAAAAACTGGCTAAAGCCCATAATTTCCAATTACTGGGAAAACTACTCAATTTTTATAACACTAGTGTTCTCTTCATACAAAGTGTAATAAGGATGTGAGAAGCAAAGGAAATTATGGGCAATTATATATATAACATTGATGCAAAAATACTAAATAAGGTATCAAATAATAGAACCCAGTGTGCTATAAATAATAATAAACAAGGACAAGAAGAGCAACAAAACATCATGATCAAGTAGAGTTCATGACAAGAAGATAAAGTCTAAGGAGGGAAGGCATAGGACCAACTCAATCCGTTCAGTTGCTCAGTCGTGTCTGACTCTTTGTGACCCCAGGGACTGCAACATGTCAGGATTCCCTGTCCTCACCAACTCCTGGAGCCTGGGCAAACTCATGACCATTGAATTGGTGATGCTATCCAACCATCTCATCCTCTGTCATCTCCTTTTCCTCCTGTCTTCAGTCTTGCCCGGCATCAGGGGCTCTTCCAATGAGTCAGTTCTTCAAATCAGGTGGCCAAATTATTGAAGTTTCAGCATCAGCATCAGTTCTTCCAGTGGATATTCAGGACTGATTTCCTTTAGGATATTTGTCTTTTAACTCTACACTTTTTTATTGTTATTGCTGCTGACTCTATTTAATTGACCTTTTTTTTTTTTATTAATCTAGCTTTCCAGTGAAACAATGAGCTCTAATAATGACTCCAGTAATTAATCAGCAAATAGGCAATCTTATATCTAAAAATTAAAACCAAAATAAAGTTTGTTAATTTTTTCTTATAATCTGGAAAGATGACATTATATGAAGATTATCTATTCCTTGGTGATTTGGCCAAAATCACAATTAGCTTCATCAGGTGACTGCTGGGACATTGAAAATGAATGATTTTGACTAAAGATTATAGGATTTGATTTAAATTGTATATTTTTTCTGATATCATTTTGATAATTAGATTTTCTTTAGAAAGAAAGTTCATTTTATCTATATTTTCAAGATTTTTAATCATAAAATTGTCCCTAAAATCATCTTGTAAAGACAAAAGAAAGCATAATGATATTATCATTTTTTAGAATTAACTTCAGTAAAATGAAATATTTAAAATCTGTCTTAAACATTTTCAACAGAACAGCTTTTTTGGTTAAATAATTTTAATATTTGCTTACTATGTCATTTATTCTATTAGCAGTTATTTTCCTAGATTCTTGAATTTATTCTACTAACAGGTTTTTCCTAGATTCTTGAATTTAATCCATAGCTTTTTTTAAAACCCTCTTTTTAAATGAATGCAATTAAGGTGAAAATTTAACTTGTCTCTCAGTAGGCTAAGGACAACCTCAAAACATAGATATGTATACAGTACCATTTAGCCATTTCATAGCCATACTATGGCATTGGCAAGGACAAATACTCCCATTTTTAATTGACAGACTTGCTGTGAAGGGTTCAGTGCTTCTCTTTATTATTCACACATTTGTGAATTTTCAAGCTGAAAAAAGTGTTCTGTAATCACTGACTCACTGGCTGTCTGATCAGTGCTCTGAATATGAGTATGTATTGAAAGTGCAACTAGACACAACAGCGAAATCTCCAAGGCAAGTCCATGCATGGAAATGCTCTTTAAGATAATTTAATCCCAGTCCTTCTTGGGATTTTGGTTATGAACAAGGCCTGTGTTATCAAAAAACATTCTACAGTGTTTAATTCTGTCTTTGTATCTCATATGCGGTATGTTGTAGGACACAATTTGATTTTCCTTCTTGGATCAGGTTAGCTGTGGACAAGATGGAGTCCTGACTTGGGTCGTCTTGAGTCTTCATGTGCACAGGATTTCCCTGGTGGCTCAGCTGGTATAGAAAACGCCCACAATGCGGGAGACCCCAGTTTGATTCCTGGGTCCTGGGTCAGGAAGATCCCCTGGAGAAGGGATAGGCTACCCATTCCAGTATTCTTGGGCTTCCCTTGTGACTCAACTGGTAAGGAATCCACCTACAATGTGGGAAACCTGGCTTTGATCCCTGAGTTGGGAAGATCCCCTGGAGAAGGGAAAGGTCACCCACTCCAGAATTGTGGTCTGGAGAATTTCATGGACTGTATAGTCTATGGGGTTGCAAAGAGTCAGACATGGAGCGACTTTCACTTTCATGGGCACAATACCTGAATTCACTCTGAGAACTGGATAAACATAAACTTAAGATTTGGGTGGAAGGGTCAGGATGACATTATGAGATTACGCTTGAACTTCATCATCTCTAAACACAGTAAGGAAAAGCAATTTTTAAGTATATATATTTATTTATTTATTTTAATTGGAGGTTAATTACTTTGCAGTATTGTATTGGTTTTGCCATACATCAACATGAATCAAAGAAAATTATTAAGCATGCTAAACTTGAAACAAAATTATCTCCATGAACCAGAAAAGGAACAGAAGTTCAGAGTAGTAAGTCAGTAGTTAGTGCCTGGAGCCAGGGCCTGCTGTGCTCTGAGTCTGGATGAAGCTAGGCTTTCCCTCCTGCAGAGCAATGGGAGCCGGAGCTCCATGTGCATGGCAGGAGAGCAGAGTCAAGTTAATTGCATGAAACTGGGGCAGGTGCAGCGCCCACTAGCTTATGAAATATGGTCAAAAGAAAATTGTGGCTACTGCCTGGGACTACAGCTTCTGTTCATGTGCCTATCTGCAGTGTTGAACGATTCAGACAAATTCTTACAACACAATTGGAAGGTAAGTCACTGTGTATTTAGTGACTGATTTTGAGATAGACCCATGTTAATGAGAGAACTGGAACCTTGAACCTTTATAAAAATTGGTCCTGAGCAAGAATTCTCTTGGGAACCAGATTGTATCTCTGAAAAATAGGATTTGTTTGGCAACCAAAAACGGATTCTCCCATATTGAGGTAAGAGGGATGGAAGGAGACTTTTTCCAGGGAATAAAGTTTATGCCTTTGCCCCAGGCAGAATCCAGGAAACAGCTATGCAGCTCATCAAAGGCCACAGAAATGAGTTTTTAGATAGGCTATAGCAATATCCAAGCCTTGGTCTGTGTTGTTGACATAGCAGAGATTTTCCAGACTCACAGAGGCCACAAAGACAAAAGTGACCTTGAGATCAGTGATAGATGGTTGTGTGGGATGATAACATTCAAGGGATACTGATGAACCGTCACCTCCCCATGCTCCCACACGGTTTTCACCTGACCTAGGAGAGCCCCTTAGACACAATCCCATACAAAAGGAATATTCCCATTTGATTGACATTAATTTTCCTGTTCTGGCAAATTGTGAGTTTAAAATAGAAATTATGTAGGATTACAGAAAAATGTTATCTGTCTTAATTCATATCAGATTCCAGTATAAATAATTCAGCCTGGTAAAATATGTCGTTGTGTTACTATGAGCTTAGTGAAATGAACAGGGAAGCCCCCCCAAGCTAACCAAGTTACGGGTTCAGCCATGCCATTTAAGCTCCTCTCTGTCCTGCATGGAGTCTGGCACCATCTATTAATGGTTGTTGCTCTGGCTTAAGCTTTGATGAGAATGTCTCCGGTCCTCTGACTGGCTGAGATTCCAGAGTGGCAGCAAAGGCAGGCATTCAAGCTATGTGCTCCTGATGAGGTCCCTTTTTGTTGCTGTGGGGAACTTTTTTTTTTTCTTTTGCATCTTCTTTTCCAAGAAAACAGAGCTTTCCTTCAGGTTAGCCATTTTCTCACCATCATTTTTGAGGTGGTGTTAAGGAGAATAATCAATTTATAGGACATGGCAACCCACTCCTGTATCCTTGCCTGGAGAATCCTATGGACAGAGGAGCCTGGCAGGCCATGGTCCATGGGGTCGCAGAGAGTCGGACATGACTGAAGCAACTAAGCACAAGCACACACAAAAGCAGCACTTCATCCCCAAAAGCTGCAGATGGCATATACTTGGGACCCCCTCTTCTAAATCTTTTCATCACCCTAGATATAACCAAAAGGTGACCGCTATGAAATCTTCAGGAGATGGAAATGGCAACCCACTCTAGTACTCTTGCCTAGAGAATTCCATGGACAGAGGAGCCTGGTGGGCTGCCATCTATGGGATCTCACAGAATCAGACACGACTCAAGCGACTTAGCAGCAGCAGCATGGAATCTTCAAGGGACTGCTGATTTCCAGGGATGCCTTTTCCAAGTAATTTGAATAAAAAGGCCACACTGATATACTGACATTTCTTGATACAGCTTTCCACTCGCCTCTTTCAGACTAAATCCAGAATCCTTACTATGTCAAGTTTGCCTAAAATAAAAATAAAACTGATCTCTGTAAGGAGCCTCACAGATATTTTGTACTTATTTGACAATTATAATTTAACAAACCAATAAACAAGAGGGAGATTAAAGGAGCTCAGTAAGATTTTTTAAATCTTGAGTCATCTTACATTTCCATTTTTTTAAGATGATGTTCAAATAATTAATTGGAAACATAGATTGTTAAAATGTGTCAGAAGCTGAAATTTTAAGGAAAAAATACTTTTTTTTTCAATTTCTTGTGTTGTTACCAGGGGAAAATAAACTGTTTTAATTCCCAGATTCTGAGAAGGCCTTCCCAGGTGGCACTAGTATAAAGAATCTACCTACCAATGCAGGAGACACACAAGACACGAGTTTCAACCCTGGGTCTGGGGGTCCCTTAGAGTAGAAAATGGCAACCAACTCCAGTATTTTGCCTGGAAAATTCTGTGAGCAGAGGAGCCTGGTGAACTACAGCACATGGGTCCACAAAGAGTCAGACATGACTGAGAATTCTGTGAAGGGAAAGACAATGGTATATTTCTAAAGCCTGAGCAAGCATGTGTACAATGGAGAGAGGAGCAAAATATTTTGTGTTTCAGGTTCAAAGAAAGAATTTAAGTTCAACCGATCAGAAAGATGGTGGATGAAGGCTGGTGCTTGGAATTGTGAAAGTGAAAACTCAGGTGTGTCCCACTCTTTGGGATTCCATGGACTGTAGCCTGCCAGGCTCCTCTGTCCATGAAATTCTCTGGGCAAGAACACTGAAGGGAGTTGCCATTTCCTTTTCCAAGGGATTTTCCCAACCCAGGGATCAAATCCAAGTCTGCTGTATTGCAGGCAGATTCCTTAAAGCAAGATTGGAGTTGGGGAGTAAAGTTCTCAATTCTCAAGATGGTCAGGTAGGGAGTTGGGTATCAGAATGGTCCATGCAATCACAGGCACATCAGCAGTAAGAAAGACTGACTGAAGACGAGAAGTCTACCGGCAGATGTTCTGACAAAATAAGCCCCAAGATGCTTAAACAATCCTGGAAAGAAAGAAGTCTTCACCAAGAATGACTGGTATGAATGACTTGTCAACTTTTGTAAGCACAGACACAGAGTTAGATTTGGAAACAGAGATTTACATTTAGAAAAATAAAGCAACATAAGTATTTGTGCACATTCATACTTAAGATAAACAGAAAATAAGATATCAAGAAAATGTTATAAATGCCTAATGAAAAATTACATTTTTCCAAAAAACTAATTTTATGGCTGTAAGTTTTGTCTCTATGACATGTTAATATCTCACCTTTAAGTTTCTTGGAAAATTTCTTTGAGTTTAATATTTATCTCTGACTTAACCTTCAGTTGTACTTTTCTTTCTATAATATTTCTGTAAGCATTTTTAAACCCTCATCCTTCTTAAAAATTTCTAAGGTCTTAAAATTGAATAATAAACCACTAAGGATAACTGGATCTGCACAGTGCTTTCTATGATAGAATGTTTGAATGTGTTTATTTAGCAATGGATAACATAACCAGCAGAGAAGGCATCCCTTTCCAGTACTGTTACCTGGAAAATCCCATGGACTAAGGAGCCTGGCAGTCTATGGGGTTGTGAAGAGTCGGACATGACTGAGTGACTTCACTTTCACTTTTCACTTTCATGCATTGGAGAAGGAAATGGCAACCCACTCCAGTGTTCTTGCCTGGAGAATCCCGGGGATGGTGGAGCCTGGTGGGCTGCTGTCTATGGGGTCGCACAGAGTCAGACATGACTGAAGTGACTTAGCAGCAGCAGCAACAGCAGCAGCAACATAACCTGAAACTGGAAAACTTCTAAAAGAAAACATGGGGAAATTTTCACAATATTGGTTTTAGCAATGATTTTTTGGATATGACACTGAAAGCACAGAAAACAAAATTAAAAATAGATAAGTAGGACTGCATCAAACTGAAAAGCTTCTTTCTACCTAGGAAACAATCAACAAAATTAAAAAGTGGCCTTTGAAAGGTCATATTGCATGGGAGAAAATACTTGCAAGTCATATATCTTACAAGAGGTTACTATGCTTTCCTTGGAACGAAAGTTGTGACAAACCAATATATTAAAAAGCAGAGATATAATTTTGCTGGCAAACGTCTGTATAGTCAAAGCTATGGTTTTTCCAGTAGTCATGTATGAATGGGAGAGTTGGACCATAAAGAAGGCTGAGTGCCAAAGAATTGATGCTTCCAATTGTAGTGTTGGGGAAGACTCTTGAGAGTCCTTTGGTCTGCTAGGAGATCAAACCAGTCAATCATTGGAAGGACTGATGCTGAAGCTGAAACTCCAACACTTTGGCCACCTGATGTGAAGAGCTGCCTCATTGAAAAAGGCCCTGACGCTGGGAAAGATGGAGGGCAAAAGGAGAAGAAAGAGGCAGAGGATGTGATAGTTGGATAGCATCACTGACAATGAATATGAATTTCAGCAAACTTTGGGAGATAGTGGAGGGTAGAGGAGCCTGGCGTTCTGCAGTCCATGGGGTCACAAAGAGTTGGACATCTCTTAGTGACTAAACAACAACAAAATGAAAAATATAGGGCTTCTCCGGTGGCTCAGTGATAAAGAATATGCCTGCAATGTAGGAGACACAAAATGCAGGAAATTCAGGTTCAATCCCTCATCCCCTGGAGAAGGAAATGGCAACCCACTCCAGTATTCTTGTCTAGGAAATCCATGGACTGAGGAGGCTGGCAGATTACAGTCCATGGGGTCGCAGAAGAGTCAGACACTACTGAGTGACTACATAACAACAAACATGCAAAATATATAGGAACTCCTGTAATTTAATAACAAAAGGCTCAGTTAAAAATGAGGAAAAGACTTGAATAGACATTTCTCCAAAGAAAACATACAAAGCTAATAAGTGTATAGAAAGAAGATCAACATCACTCATCATCAAGGAAATGCAGAACAAAACAATGAGATCTCATCTCACATCTATTAGGATGGCTGTTATAAAACAAACAAAACACAAAACATAGCCAGTGTTGTAGATGCCATGTAGACATTAGAACCCTTGCACATTGTTGGTAAAAATATAAAATAATATGTGTGTGTGTGTGTGTGTGTGTTTAGTCACTTAGTTTTGTCTGATTCTGTGACTCCATGGACTGTAGCCCATTAGTCTCCTTTGCCTGTGGAATTCTCCAACCAAGAATACTGGAGTGAGTTGCCATTTCTTTCTCCAGTAAAACAATATAGGTACTATGGAAATCAATATAGAGATTCCTCAAAAAAATTAAAATGGAAACACTATGATCCAACAGTCCCACTTTGGGGCATCTCTCTAAAAGAGCTGAAATCAGGATTGCAAAGAGCAATTTGTGTTCTCATGTTCATTGCAATATTATTTACAAGAACCAAGATATATAAACAACCTTGTCCATCAACAGATGAATAAAGAAAATATGATATATACAAACAATAAAATATTATTCACCTTCAAAAATGAAGGCAATCCTGTCATATTTGACACATGTGAACCTTGAGGACATAAGGCTAAATGAAATAAGCTAGTCACAGAAAGACAAATGACTACACGATTCCACTCATGTTGTTGTTTCAGTTGTTAGTTTGAGTCTGACTCTTTTGCAACCTCATGAACTATAGCCACCAGGCTCCAGTCCATGTGGTTTCCCAAGCAAGAACATTGGAGTGGGTTGCCATTTCCTTCTCCAGGGGATCTTCCCTGCTCTGGGATTGAACTCAGGTCTCCTGTGCTAGCAGGTGGGTTTTTACCACGAGCCTCCAGCGAAGCCCGATTCCACTCACATGAGGTATCAAAAAATAGTTAAACTCATAGAAACAGGGAGTAGAATAGAGGTTCCCAGGGACTGGATAGTGGAGGAAATAGCGAGTTTCTATTTAAAAGCTATGAAGTCTCCATGTGCAAGATGAATAAGTTTTGAAGATCGGCTGTTCAACATTGTGCCTATAAAAAACAATACTGGGTCATACACTTATAGGGATAAATCATATGTTTAACCTTCTTATAAAAAATATTTTAAAAAGAAAAAAGTAAATACTATGAATAGCAACTTGAGTAATTAAGTTGACCTTCTAATTCATTTTCCATATCATCTGTGTAAACTTTGCTCAACTACCAAACTCTTCCTTGAAGACTAAATTGTCTCAGCCAACCTACAGAAATTTTTCCTCACCTGAATTCCCCTTGGCCATTGTTATCTACATAATTCATTGTGTGATATTGTTTACTATATTTTCATATATATATATATATATATATATATGCTTTTTCCCTCTCCTTTATTGGATCTTGCCTATATGGAGTTGCAACAGTTTGTGGGTTGATTAATTATCTAAACAATTTCTATTTATAAAGCTTATTTATAACAAGTTTTATCTTTTATGGGGAAAGAAGTTATATGGCATAGTGATTTGTTGCATTAAAACTTCATGAATAACTTTGAAAAGTAATATGACTTCTCTCTGGTCTTGAGATTCCTCATTTCAAATGGGATATTTGTATCAAGTTGGCGCTTGTGCTCAGACACTGTATTGCTCAACTGTTTGTGCTCCTATGGACTCTGTCCCGGTTCCTCTGTTCATGGGATTTTCTTGGCAAGAATAATGGACTAGTTGCCATTTCCTTCTCCAGGAGTTCTTCCTGACCCAGTTCTTCCTGATTGAACCTGCATCTCCTCCATTGCAGTGGGTTCTTTACTGCTGAGACACTGGGGAACCCCATCAAGTTGGTATCTACTATATTAACTTTCATACTGTTCATAAGGTTCTCAAGGCAAGAATACTGAAGTGGTTTGCCATTAAATGAGTTGATGAATATTTGCTTTTTATGAAGTATGTGTTAGATGTTTCTATTCCTTATTGATTTGGGGATCTCACCTGTAACCATCTGTTTGAGGTATTTTGTTAGTAGATTTTTCACTGCTGATGTATTTCTTTAAAAATTCAGGTTTCTTATTTCCCCTGGATTCACTTAAGTTAATGAAGGTTACTCTGGGAAAATATCCATTTCACCTAAGTTTTAAAATTTTATTTGTATAAAGTTCTTCATACCTCAGGATAGTGGGTACTTAATAACGTTTTGATGAATGAATGAATCAGTGATTGAATATCAGGCTCAAGCATCTAGACTGAAGCCTAAATACATCAACCCATACTTCACACTTTTGAGAACTGAAATAGGATAATATCTAGCTATAATACTAAGAAAAAGTAAAAACACAAATAAATGCATAAAGCATGGACAAACATACATTTTCACTGATACAGAGTGTGCTTTATATCGATTTTTTCAGTTGCTTTCTCAAAAACTTTTTTTCCTCACAATTCTTTCCTTTTTCTCTCTCCTGTCTCAAAATAGGACATTCAACATCTGTATTCTTTGTGCAAAGACAGCATGGTTGTCTATTCTATATACAGCTTTTAAAGTAACCTATCTATTTTTAGCATCAATCCTGCCCATCATTGTACCTATAGTTCCTAAATCATGTACTTTTCTAGCATTTTTTGAGGCAACTTATCTTACTCCTTGGTTATAAAGATTCTTGTGCCTCTACATTTTGCTACAGCTTCTCTGATCTCCTGTGTCAGATTCCTGTCTTGCGTCCACTTTCTGTCTTGTCAAAATTTGTTAAAGTATCTCATCTTTCATTAGCCTCTTCTCTATGTTGGCTTATATCTGTTTTATCCCTTTATTATTATTTAGCTGAGACTTTATAAGAACAGGAAAACACACATACATTAAATTAACCATCTTGTGCAAAAAACTTAGTTTGTTCATTTTAATATTTGTCTCATATTCCATAGAATGGATGTTTAAAAATTGTATTCAACAACTTTCTTCTACAATTATGTAATATACATTTACATTCTACAAATTTTTTCCAAAAATTTTAACCTACAAGCAAGAATGTTTATAATTTGTCAAATATACATATGTCAGTTCAGCTCAGTGGTTCAGTCGCTCAGTCGTGTCCAACTCTTTGCAACCCCATGAATCGCAGCACGCTATGACTCCCTGTCCATCCCCAACTCCTGGAGTTCACTCAAACTCATGTCCATCAATTCAGTGATGCCATCCAGCCATTTCATCCTCTGTCATCCCCTTCTCCTCCTGCCCCCAATCCCTCCCACCATCAGTCTTTTCCAATGAATCAACTCTTCGCATGAGGTGACCAAAGTACTGGAGTTTCAGCTTTAGCATCATTCCTTCCAAAGAACATCCAGGACTGATCTCCTTNATTGGAAATGAGGTTACAAATGTCTACCTTACCGGGTTACTACGAAGGAAATGCCCAACAGTACCTGCACACACTGCCTACGAATTAGCACTGGTTTCCATCTTCATCTTTCTTGCACATCTACCCTTATCCTTCTTTCTCTAATCAATTCTATTCCTGAAGAAACAAAAAACTATATTCAAATGATAGAAAATCACC
Organism: Neotragus pygmaeus; assembly: GCA_006410875.1. Lineage (NCBI taxonomy): Eukaryota > Metazoa > Chordata > Mammalia > Artiodactyla > Bovidae > Neotragus > Neotragus pygmaeus. The sequence goes on from SJYV01003225.1 coordinate 377,252, forward strand.
AAATTCAGTGTTACTCTTTCTTTTGCTCTATGGTTTGGCTCCTACTTCTTTCTTTCTTAGTGAATTCTGTTCACACTCCCGTCCTTCAGTTCTGTCATTTGCTACTCATAACATTTTCCAAAAACTCATCTCATGATGATCTACTTGTCCTGGTCTCATTTTCCATTACTCCTTTTCAGATAAATTATTTAGTGCCCCAGTATAATAAGCAATTGGCATTTTGAACACTGTCTCGAGGAAATAATTCCTTAACTCAAAAGCTCTGAAGGATACTCTCCTCCGCGTTTTTAGCTTCGTGGACTAGGAAGACTTTGAAGTCATAGGAGACAGCTGCTAAATTCCCAAACTGGGTACCAATAGTGGAAAACTCCCAGCCTAAGGGGAAGGAAAGAGAAGAGCTAATGGCATCTTTCCATGGCTGACAAATATTGAAGGTGCAATGTAAATTGGGAATAATTCTAGAATAACCATTAAGAGTTGGAAGTTCCAGCCCTCACTCTGTTCATATTTCAGTGTGTGACCCAAATAGGACAGTTTTTTAAGTGAATTTGAATTCAAGGGTTCCTAAGAAAGCAATTTGTAATTATATGATTCCATCAATACTGTTATCAGAGATTAATTTATTTTGTCTAAAAAAAACATATCTATAGCACTTGTCACTGTTCTAAACACTTTACAAACATGAATTTATTTAATCTTCACAATAGTCTATAAAGTTAACACCGTTAAGTATCTTCATAATATGCATGAGGAAACTGAAGCCCAGAGAAGTATAGTGATTTGACCTAAGTCACACAGCTTTTAAAATATGGAGCCAGGATTTGGAAACATCAAATTGTCTCTAATAGTCTGTTCTTAGCCACTATACTTGGCTGTACTTAAAAATAAAATATTCATATATTCTTTTCTATATATTTATATGTGCATCCTAATCATTATACTATACTAGACTGAAAAAGAACATATTTTGAAAAAACTCTGTCACCTACCTAACTGTGCTCATGTCTTGGAGTTGCCCCTGACTCTGGGTCATTATCAAGTCTGAAGAGGAACACTGACAATTCTTCCGCTGTCTTGCTCAGTCCATATCACTGAGACTCATTCTTATTTTCTGAAAAGTGGAAGTATAACATTTTAAATTAGTTACCTTGAGTTTTCCAAGATCGCAAAGACCAATCTGAAGGCTGATTATTAAATGCTTTTTTCACACAGCCTTACAGATTGAAGCACATTAAAAAAATGTCTCTGAAAACTTGCAGGTGTTTTTTTTTTTTTTCAAGAAGCTCTTTTCTAATGGTTTCCACGAAGCAAACCTACTGCTTGGCTTTTTTCTCTTGGAAGGACACTGCCCCACATGCCACCAAATCCAGGATTGTCCTATCATAGACACATAGTGGCTGCAAGTCAATTGTTTATTTTAATGTGACCCTTGAATTCCTATAGTGGTGGTTTAATCTCTCAGTCATGTCCAACGCGTTATGACCCTTTGGACTGTAGCCTGCCAAGCTCCTTTCATAGAATTTTCCAGGTAAAAGTACTAGAGTAGGTTGCCATTTCCTTCTCCAGAGGAACTTCCCCACCAAGGGATCAAACCCTGCAATCCTGCATTGCAGGCAATCTGCACTACAAGCAGATTCTTTACCGTCTGAGCCACCAGTGAAGCCCATATATTAATAGAATCCAAAGTTGTTCTTTCTGACTCTGCTTCTCAAAATATTTTAAAACGTACTGAAAGACACGAGGGATCATAGTATTACGCAAGGACTTTTTACTATATACAGTGGTTTCCCATAGCCACCATTTTATTTTTCATAGCTTCAGATCAGTTTAGTTCAGTCACTCAATCATGTCCAACTCTGTGACCCATGGACTGCAGCACACCAAGCTTCCTTGTCCATCACCAACTCCTGGAGCTTGCTCAAACTCATGTCCATCGAATTGGTGATGCCATCCAACAATCTCATCCTCTGTCATCTCCTTCTCCTCTTGCCTTCAATTTTTCCCAGCATCAGGGTCTTTTCCAGTGAGCTAGTTCTTCACATCAGGTGGCCAAAGTGTTGGGGTTTCAGAATATTCAGGGCTGATTTCCTTTATGATTGACTCGTTTGATCTCCTTGCAGTCCAAGGGACTCTCAAGAGTCTTCTCCAACACCACAACTCAAAAGCATCAGTACTTCAGCATTCAGTTTTCTTTATGGCCCAACTCTCACATCCATACATGACTACTGGAAAAACCATAGCTTTGATGATACAGACCTTTGTCAGCAAAGTAATGTCTCTGTTTTTTAATATGCTGTCTATGTTGGTCATAGCTTTTCTTCCAAGGAGCAAGCGTCATTTAATTTTATGGCTGCAGTCATTATCTGCAGTGATTTTGGAGCTCAAGAAAACAAAGCCTGTCACTGTTTCTATTGTTTCCCCATCTACTTGCCATGAAGTTATGGGACCAGATGTTATGATCTTCGTTTTTTGAATGTTGAGTTTTTTTTTTTTTTTTAATCTTTGTATGTGTTTTATTTTTTTTTCACTCTCCTCTTTCACTTTCATCAAGAGGCTCTTTAGTTTCTCTTCACTTTCTGTCATAAGGCTGGTGTCATCTGCATATGTCATCTGCATAACCTCATATGTCATCTGAGGTTATTGATAGTTTGTTACCCATGGCCAACCATCGTCTAAAAATATGAAATGGAGAATTTCAGCAACAATTAAAAGGTTTTAAATTGCATGATGAAATCTCATGCTGCCCACTCCACCCTCCCGGGACGTGACTCATTCCTTTGCCTAGTGTGTCTCAGCTGTTAGTCACTCAGTCGCCATCTTGGTTATGAGATCTCGTGTCAAAGTATTGCAGTGAAAGTGACAGTGAAAGTGAAGTCGCTCAGTCGTGTCCGACTCTTTGCGACTCCATGGACTGTAGCCCACAAGGCTCCTCCCTCCATGGGATTCTCCAGGCAAGAATACTGGAGTGGGTTGCCACATCCTTCTCCAGGGGATCTTCCCAACCCGGGGATCGGACCCAGGTCTCTTGCATTGCAGGCAGACGCTTTAACCTCTGAGCCACCAGGGAGGCCCCAATTGTGTTCAAATTGCCTTTATTTTACTTAATAGTGGCCCCAAAGTGCAAGAATAGGGATGCTAGTTGTACAAATAGGTCAAAGAGAAGCCTTAAAGTGTTTCCTTTAAATAAAAAGATGAAAGTTCCTCATTTAATAAGGAAAGAAAAAATTGTATCCAAAAATTTGTCAGTGGTAAGAACAAATTTTCTATTGGTGAAATTGTGAGGGATGAAAAAGAGATTTATATTAGCTTTGCTGTTGCACTTCAAAGAACAGAAGTTAAGACATGAAGTATGATAAAATGCTTAGTTAAGATGGAAAAGGCATTAAATTTGCACGGTAAGATATTTTGAAGATGAGAAGGACCATACTAACATAACTTTTACTAATAGTTATTGTTGTTAATCTCCCATTGTGCCTAATTCATAAATTAAACTTTATCATAGGTATATACACATAGAAGAAAAACTTAGTTTACATGGGGTTTCATACTATCTGTGGTTTCAGGCATCCATGCAGGGTCTTAGAATATATCACCTGCCTACAATAGGGGAACAACAGTACTATTTCTCCAAGAAGCCCTCTGACCCTCAATCAATTTCCTGATTTTTTTAAATTGGGAATAATGACTCTGAACTTAGAGAATTCCTCTGAGTATTAGAAATGATTACATATGTACATTGCTTGATGAAGTATCTGAAACACAGCACAGTGGTTCAACAAATAACAATTTCTCTCTATTATCCACTAGTATGTGGGGCCAGTCAAGATTTGCATGCATTCTTTAATACAAATGGAATCCTATCATTAGTCCATATTCTGTATATCTACAATTTAGCTGCATTTTGTTTCCATTTACAATATCATTAGATTTCTATATTATCAAGTCAGGTTTTGTTGCCCACCTACTGTATTCTTCACTCTGTGCTAATAAAAATATTAAGATTGCAAATCCATGTAATGAATACCTACCATAAAGGAGCTAAGAACTGCATTGAAAGAACAAGGTTACCACCTTCTCTTCACTCTTCACCTTCCACTTACACACACACACCCCCATAAATATTAAAGCACCAAATAGAATACAAGGTGATTTAGGAACAATCAGATCATATAAAGTATTTGATCTTAATGACAAAAACTGGCAGAGTTTTCATGAAGAAAATAGATTGTAACTTGAACCTTGAAGGTTGAATTTGGATGGGCAAAGAGGAACAGGGGACATTTTGAGGTTGGGGACAAAAAATGCAGGATGTTATATGATCAAGAGACTGAACAGAATAAAAGGGGCAAAGATTCATGACTGAGAGGTGTGGGTATTAGAGATTTAACCTTGAATACTATTAATAAATTGACAAGTTAAAAGAACATCTACTGGAAGAGATGCTAGATTCCTTAGCTACTATTATACATTCTATGTTTTTTCCAGACATTGGACTCTCAAATTTGGACTCAAATACACAAGACTAATTTGGTAACCAAGACAGTTTAACATTAAATGATGACCTGATTTTTAGGATTTTTCTTTTTTACTTTCTCCTAAATTTAAGAGTCAAAATTTATAAGGCATACTGTGCTCTATTGTACTTCATTTTATTGCTTTTTGAAGATAAGTGCATATTTTACAAATTTAAGGTTTGTGGCAATCCTGTACCAAGGAAGTCCATTCATTTTTCCAACAGCATTTGCTCACTTTGTGTCTCTGGGTGATAGTTTCATAATTATCACAATATTTCAAACTTTCCCATTATTATTTTATTTTTTGTGGTGATCTGTGATCAGTGGTCTTGGATATTACTATTGAAAAAAATTATGACTCACTCAAGGCTGAGATGATGGTTAACATTTTTCAGCAATAAAATATATCTAATTAAAATATAGACATTAAAAAATAGCATTAGTTTTCTAGGGTTTCCATGACCAAATGTAACAATTGGGTGGCTTAAAAGAGCAGCAACTTATTTTCTCACAGTCCTGGAGCAAACAAGTCTGAGATCAAGGTATCGACAGGGTTGTGCTTTTTCTGATATCTATAGGGGTGAATCCCTACTGGCCTCTTCTCACCTCAAATGTTTGCCAGCCGCCCTTGGCTAGCAGATATGTCACTCCAATTGCTGCCTCCACTGTCACATGGCTTTTTCCTTCCTCTGTGTGCCTGTCTCTGTGTCTGCTCTCCTTTCTTATAAGGGCATTGCTTATTTTGTATTAAGGGTCCATGATACTACAGCATGACTTCATTATAATTTGATTTCATCTGCAAAGACCACATTTCCAAAAACAGATCACATTCAGGGCCTAGGTTTTAGGATTTCAACATAACTTTTCTATGTTTTCTATGACTTTTCACTTTCATGCATTGGAGAAGGAAATGGCAACCTATTCCAGTGTTCTTGCCTGGAGAATTCCAGGGACGGGGGAGCCTGGTGGGCTGCCGTCTATGGGGTCACACAGAGTCGGACACGACTGAAGTGACTTAGCAGTAGCATAGCTTTTCTAGGGGAGCACAATCCAACTCATAACAAAGACCATTACCTGAGACACAGGAAGGAGCCCTTCACAGATCACAGAACACAGGACACTTTACCTGAAGTTGAGGCATCCTGGAAGTGTCCCAGGATTCGGTAAACATTCCTGAGTCTCAATCACATGTTTCCACTGTTGTTTCTACTTTTGACAGTTGAGTTTTAAGAAGAAATTACTTTGCCAGAATAAAAATGTACACATTTATATACAGATTTGAATTTGCTCAACAGTTTCATATTCATCATCACTTTTGATTCTCAGAACAAAACTGTAATTCACGAATTATTATTGTTAAGTTATTTAAACTCAAGAACTTGTCTTCCACACCAGGAGACATTGAAAAATGAAAATTCTAAGAAGATCTGCACATTATTGCCTTATCGTCTTATTTCTTGACCTTGAAGAATCTCATCAAACTTCTTAACACTGACTGACTCATCCACTTGTCAATCAACTAGTCAATGGTTCCTCCCCATGGGAATACCTGTCCCTTTCATAGCTCTTTCCCAAAAGAGAAAAGAGAAGAGCTAAAAGGGCACATCTAGATTATTCTCCATAAATTTACCATCCCGATGAAATCATTCCAATTTTTTTGGAAAAAACAAAGGGACAGAGAAGCCAGAATTGCTACCTTGATTGCATTCCCTTCACCTGGAAGGAAACATCAGAAGGAGCAAAGAGACATTTACTCGCAAAATTTATTACCCACCCCTTTTTTTCAGACAAGAAAAGTGAGGCCCCATGTTACAAGGTGATTTATTAATTTTTTTTTCCTGTTTTCAATGTTTGTACCACTTTCCATTACATCACAGTTGTCCTCTCTTTGTAATAAGTATACTTATAAAACATGGGCTTCCCTGGTGGCTCAGTGGTAAAGAATCCTCCTGCCAATGCAGGTGATGCAGGTTTGATCCCTGGTTTGGGAAGATCCCCTGGAAAAGGAAATGGCAACCCACTCCAGTGTTCTTGCCTGGGAAATCCAATAGACAGAAGATTCTGGGCTACAGTCCATGGGGTTGCAAAGAGTTGGACACCACTTAGCTACTGAACAACCACATTAAACATAATCTGGTATCTTCATTGTACACCTGTGCTATGGATTCTATCAGTTTCAATTCTTAGACCAGTAGAGCCTACTGTCACATATCTTAAATGATATAATTAATTCTTAGAAATTATGCTTTGCCATATTTTCCCAGTCAGAATGTATCAGGTTGGCATTTTGAACTTCACTTGAACTCTTAGGTGCTAAAAATAACTGACTCTTGAGAAAATAAATCCTTTATATTCTCTTAAGCACAAAAGTTGAACTTTCTCAAAAGAAGTTAAGAATGTTGAGTTGCCCCTTTACAGCAGGAATCAATGTATCCATCCATCAATTATGTGCCTCTTAACATGTCGGCCATCTAGTCTCGTTTCTGAAAAATCATCCCATAAGCCTTCTATCTGAAATACCAAAACTGTCCAAATTCTATTTACTTCATAGCACTATACAAGATCATAAATTATAAAAATTGTATTGATTTTCTATATTTTCCATTAGAATGTGTGCTCAATTAGGACAGAAATTTCATTTGTCTTATTTACCCTTCTCTCCAAGCATAATTTCTAACAAATAAATACAAAGTCAGCTGAAGAAATAAACAAAGCAGTGTGATCTTTTTACACTTGTTGGACAATACAATACTGTTTTATTTGTGCTTTACACAGATAATTCACTTATTTTTGACAGTCTTTAGGCACTAAAATATTTTTTTTAAGAGTTTTTAATATGGACCATTTTTTTTGAGTCTTTATTTAACTTGTTACAGTATTGTTTGTGTTTTGTGTTTTAGTAATTTGGCCATGAGCTGTATGGAATCTAAGCTCCCTGACCAGACATCAAACCCACACCCTCTGCATTAGAAAGTAAAGTCCTAATGACTAGACCACCAGGGAAGTACCTAGGCACTAAAACATTTCTGACAGTTTTAACGTTCTCACTCTTAGATTCTGAATTTAGTAGTAACAGTGATGATGCAATGTTGGGAAAATGTCCTCTGCCTCTACAACCATCCCCATTGTATTTTATTTTCCAATATACTGTGTTCTGTTTTGTTTTATTTTTTTCCCAGTTCTTAGGATCATATCTGTCCTATTTAGGATCAATCCATTTATACCTGAGCATAAGTATTTGGAGATATTTGATAAGTAAGTGATTGAAATGTACTGAATTTCTACATTTGTTCCAGGAATTGGAAATAATTATCTACTAATATTAAAACAATGCTAAAAAATGCGGGAAATTTCGTTTTGCCTTAATTGTTTAATGTTAGCATACCTTAAATGTTATCATTAATTCCTTTGAAAACATTTAAAAAAAAACAAAACCCTAAAATTAAGAAAAGTTGAGTAACTTTTCTAATGTTCCACAACTTTGTCTTCCTATCTACTGGTTAACATTTTGTCATGAATAGGAACCTATACACATATAATAAGCTGATGAAGGGAATTGTTTTTGGAGTTTTATTGATTTGGATTTGCATTCTAACTGGCATCAGCTTTTGCTTGTTCTATGACTTCTCTGCACCTTATTTTCTTCATCTATGTGTTAGAGAAATAGTGACTTAATCATGGCCTGTTGTGGTGGGTCTTAGCATATTGACATCATGTGCTTATAAAAGGATGTTAAACTCCTGTGGTGTCCATTTGCTTCCTTGCACTGATGGTAAGTCAGGAGTGATCTGAGAACTGTGCAAACTACATGACAATCATGGGCAAGAGATCTCATAGCAATTGCTAAGAATTCACTTTCTTCAAATATGGATAGCTTCTTGTGAATTTAGCCTGCTGTCTTCTGTGGACCATCCCTATAAAAGCAGCTGTGACCTTTTACCTTGCAGTAGTCCCTTTGCTCTTGACTGTTTTCACTTCCCACTTCAGCTAGCCACTCATAAGTATTTTGCTGCACCACTTTCTGCAGACACAACTTTTCTTAACATGACCTAACGTTTCTGTCCTTGACAATGCATAAAAATCCATTGCCAGCTGAGGATTTAATCTTCATGTTTAACTGACAGCCCTGCCCAGCAGACTCAATGGCTTTATAAAATATCTTGCTGTCAAGAAGTAATATTTTATAGCTTCTTGAAATTTTTCCATATTTCTAGTGTACCTATTGCCCTTAAAACTTTTAGTGAATGATAAATATCTTCCTAGAATAACCAATAAACATGCACATATGCTACTGGGCAAAAGACAATATTGGTTCATTCACTGTGGGAGCCATTATGTTTGATTAAGTGCTCATTGGGTCCTAAGATATAAAATATAAGAATAGGTAAAGTGACAACCACCCATCTAGGCTGGGGCCTTGGAGCACTCAAGAAACTCTCTATCTCTCCTTTTTCTTTATCTCCTTTCTTTTTAATCTTCACTATCTATTGCTTTTTTTTTTTTTTTTTTTTTTTTTTTCATGTGGNCAAGGAGATCCAACCAGTCCATTCTAAAGGAGATCAATCCTGGGTGTTCATTGGAAGGACTGATGCTAAAGCTGAAACTCAAGTACTTTGGCCACCTCATGTGAAGAGTTGACTCATTGGAAAAGACTCTGATTCTGGGAGGGATTGGGGGCAGGAAGAGAAGGGGATGACTGAGGATGAGATGGCTGGATGGCATCACTGACCTAATGAACATGGGTTTGAGTTCGTGATGGACAGAGAGGCTTGATGTGCTGCAATTCATGGGGTTGCAAAGAGTTGGACATGACCTAGCGACATGAACCGAACTAATATGTATATTATTTTTACTTAACATTATAAAATAAGCATTATTCTATGGGATTATACAGTTTTTCAAATGAAAAGTTTAGTTGTTAATGTCTAAATAATATTATACTTTGTGAAAACATCATAATTTACTTAGCTAATCTCAGTATTTGGACATTTCTACTCCTTTCCATTTAGGTCATCATACATAATTCTATAATATTCATATTTTTGAATATGAAGCTAAAGCTTTTAGTTTCTTAACATTGTTTCCTAAATTAGATTCCCAAACGTGTAATTACTAGGTTAATATTATGTATAGTCAAATTGCTCTTCAAAGAGATTTACTACTAGTAATGAAATGAAAATCTCAACATCTGCATTCTCTGTGTTCTCATAGAACACACATACACATATGTATGCAAAATACACAAATTCAATATTTAATATCACTGCATTACTGCCTTTGGACTTAGCAAGTGTAGCCCTTGAACTCTTTAGAACCACACTGGCCTTCCTCTAGCCATCCCAGTCTCCAAGAGACAAAGATTTCACAGGTCCAGGTAGACAGAACACCAAACTCGTGACCCATTTTTGACAATGCTGTCATTACATTGAACCCTAAAACATCATGTTCAATAGAACGTACCTTCATTTCCAAAGGTTTTGGGGCAGTATTTCTAAAAACAAACTGCTCAAGGAGGGAGCAAGAGATAGCTCTTTGTGCAGATAGTGAGGTATAGAAGAATTTAGACAAAGCTTGATCCTGCGGTCTTAGGTGTATATATATGCATATGTGTGCTGAGTGTGGTTAGAAGAATAAGAAAAACTCTGCTATCACCTCTCTTTTCTATTATGATCCAGAATAGAATGGTGAGGCTTACAATAATTATCAACTGAAATTTGACTTCATAGGTCCTTATGGATATATTTTTGTCAAAGTAGAAAAATTAAAATGCATTTTTTCCCACAGTTTGTTTTGCTTGTTTTAAAGCTCTGAAGTATTTAGAAATATTTAGATCCATATTCTGTAGTTCTTCATTTGTGTTCTTACCCTGGGCCTTACAGATCACAGGGGCTGAACTGCTTTTTTAGGTTTTATAAATTAAATGAATAACACACTAGAAATGTTTATTGTCCCAAACTTATTAATTTGTCTAAAAGAAGTAGAGAAAGTTAATGAGACAGAATTGAATATATAAGGAAATTCTACCAAATCTTTAATGATCAGATAAAGGCCGAACAAAACAAGGAAACCAGACCAGCATTTTTGTTTGGCTGTTTGACTTCATGTCTGACTGTTTTGCGATCTCGTGGGCTATAGCCTACCAGGCTCCTCTGTCCATTGGATTTCTCAGGCAAGAATACTGGAGTGGGTTGCCATTTTCTTCTCTAGGGGATCTTCCCAACCCAGGAAATAAACCCCCAGCTCCTGTATTAGCAGGTGGATTCTTTACCACTGAGTCACCTCCCAGGGAAGCCCTTTCTATATTCTAGAATTGATTAAATAAATAAAAAGGAATATTAGCATATGAAAAGAGGGAAAATGAAAATTAAGCATTTGATGCTTGTTGGATTTGAATTGGAGGTGTCAGTATGAATTCTTATTTTTTAAAGAAAGGCTGCTGCTGCTGCTGCTGCTAAGTCGCTTTAGTCGTGTCCGACTCTGTGCGACCCCAGAGATGACAGCCCACCAGGCTCCCCCATCCCTGGGATTCTCCAGGCAAGAACACTGCAGTGGGTTGCCATTTCAAGGCTATAAAGATATAAATATGCAATAATAGTATCCATATATTTGTATATGTAGATATTGCATTGATTTTCCCATCCAAATTCTAGAATTATGACACCTCAGTAATAACGAGCATACCTTGAACCCAAGACTAGGTTTTTTCATAATAAACATAAATGGGAAAAAGAAGTAAAAAAAAATAAAAAACTAATATAGAATAAATAATTGAGTTTGAGAATTATAATTTGGCAACCATCAGAGTAACAATTGAATTAGGCCAAAATTTTCAAACTGCTGGGTAAAATTTGTTGAGAAACAGAGCATGTACATAGTCTCAAAGTATCTTTTCAAAGTTATTTATTAATTATAAGGGGGAAATCCAGTAACTTTGCCATGGAGACTTTAATGAAGCAATTATATTTACCACCATTGATGGGACAAACAAACGTCATGTGCCTTCATATATAATGCTAATAAGGTCACTTCACTTTTGTAATATTCCTTCTTAAACTGAGCCACCTACATCTTATCACAAGGAAACATCAACCAAGCCCCAAATGAGAGACATTAAAAAAAAAAAAAGCTGTCCTGTACTTTTCTCAAACGTTCAGTATCATGGAAGACAAAGAAAATCTGACAAACAATAGTTGACCCTGGATTGGACCTGGGAATAGCAGCAAAGGAAATTATTTCTGAAGACTGATAGAATGTGTTTAGGATCTATAGATTAGATAATATGTTGTGCTATTATTGGTTACATTAGTTTAATAANTCCTGGATTGGACCTGGGAATAGCAGCAAAGGAAATTATTTCTGAAGACTGATAGAACGTGTTTAGGATCTATAGATTAGATAATATGCTGTGCTATTATTGGTTACATTAGTTTAATAATTATGCTGTGGCTAAATAAGATAATATTTTTCTTCAAAAATGCATGCTAAACATTAAACAGTAAAGCAGCATTTTGACTGCAATATTTTGCCAAATTATTCAGAAAAATTACTATAGGACAAACATGCACACACATATTATGATAAAGCAAGACTTACAAAATATTTACAACTGTGGATTCTGGGTGAGAGTACCATATTTTTTTTTGGTTTTTGGTGTTATTTTTTTGTATTACTCTTACAACTTTTCTGTAAGACTGAGAGTATTTGAAAGCAAAAAGTCACAGTAACAAAGGCAAGAACAGATTAAGATGATACTGAAGTCTTCCAGAAAAGAACATTCTTCTCTTACTTCAGATTCCTGAAAGCTGGGTTTTAGCCTCACTGAGCATCTGCAAATACTGAAATAAGGTACCCCTCAAGTGAAAGGAAAAAAAAAAAACAACACAATGTCTGTTGAGATGGGAAGGGTGAGCTCATTGCCCAGCCTCTTAATAACAGCCTTTCTTCAGATGCTATTTATATAGGACAGCATGAGAGAGAACCTCCTCTCAGATAAAGGCCGATTAAAACCAGAGTGGATCTAAGAATTGATTGTTCATCAGCCTACACTTCAAGGTGGCCCATGGGTCATGACAAAGTTGGAAGGTATATTACCACAGGAAGACTACAATGTTGCCCAATCAACTCATATGGTATTTTACCATACACTTCATCTATATGCTGTCTCTTGGGAGCCACCCTTTTATAATTACATAGTGCAAACTGGGAAAGGTTGAGTCACGGCTTTCTATTTGAAGTCTAAGCATGCCAATGTGTTTAGAAGACTATGCATCTGGGGGCCTGTCTGCTTTCGAGGAAGCCTCAGCATTACCACAGTTCTAGTACTCCAAAACCATCTAAATAGAGTCTGTTGGGCATTTGCCTAGACTGCTTCTGACGCTAAACCAAGACAAGATTAAGAACTTTACCACTCTAAATATTAAAGCCATAAAATTACCGCTGCCGTCTTAGCCACATATAGTACATTTCCAAAGCAAGACAAAACTATACTGTAAAATAAGTGTAAAGTCAAACAGAGTTCTATTTTTTTAATGATGGTTATGTCAGTACTATTGTTGTTTTTAAAGTTATCAAACATGGAATAGTTCTTTTTTATATGTGGCAATTAAAAAAATTATTTATTCACTTATTTCTGTCTATGGGCTCAGTAGTTGCAGTACATGGGCTTAGTCGCTCCAAAGCATGTGAAATCTTCCCGGACCGGGGATCAAACCTGTGTCTCCTGCATAGGCAAACAAAAGGAAGTCCAGAATAGTTCATTTATTTTCTTCTCACTTGTGCCTATGCTTGTCATTGACTTTAACATATAGTTCTTCTGCCTGTTCATAAGATAGCACCATACCCCAGCTTGAGAACATACAGCTCCCTGATAGGAGATACTCAACAAGGGAACTGGGGAAAGAAGGAAGGATGCTTATTTCCATAAGATGTATCAAAATCATCTGAAGTGGTGTTTCAATGTACCCATACATAGCTGAGACCCCAAGCCCTTTGTATCAAATGAGAAAACCCTACCATCTATTTATGCTCTTTTAAGATGGACTGCAACTTTTTAGGCACCATTACCAATAAGCTTAAATGCAATTTCTCAGCTCTGTGAATGCTGGGGAATCAGATGAGGAGAAAGGATAAGGTCTATTGTTCTAAAGATACTCTTTTACTTCCAAGGAGAGAGTAGCTGTGCATTCTTCTTAGAGCATGAGTCTTTTGTGGGAACTCTGGTCCAGTCAGTTCAGTTCAGTTCAGTTCAGTCGCTCAGTCATGTTCGACTCTTTGTGACACCATGAATTGCAGCACGCCAGGCCTCCCTGTCCATCACCAACTCCTGGAGTTCATTCAGACTCACGTCCATCGAGTCAGTGATGCCACCCAAACATCTCATCCTCTGTCGTCCCCTTCTCCTCCTGCTCCCAATCCCTCCCAGCCTGAGAGTCTTTCCCAGTGAGTCAACTCTTTGCATGAGGTGGCCAAAGTACTAGGATTTCAGCTTTAGCATCAGTCCTTCCAAAGAACACCCAGGACTGATCTCCTTTAGAATGAACTGGTTGGCTCTCCTTGCAGTCCAAGGGACTCTCAAGAGTCTTCTTCAGCACCACAGTTCAAAAGCATCAATTCTTTGGCACTCAGCTTTCTTCACAGTCTAACTCTCACATCCATACATGACCACTGCAAAAGCCATAGCCTTGACTAGATGGACCATTGTTGGCAAAGTAATGTCTCTGCTTTTGAATATGCTAACTAGGTTGGTTATAACTTTTCTTCCAAGGAGTAAGTGTCTTTTAATATCATGGCTGCAATCACCATCTGTAGCGATTTTGGAGCCCCCCAAATATAAAGTCTGATACTGTTTCCACTGTTTCCCCATCTATTTCCCATGAAGTGATGGGACCAGGTGCCATGATCTTCGTTTTCTGAATGTTGAGCTTTAAGCCAACTTTTTCACTCTCCTCTTTCACTTTCATCAAGAGGCTTTTTAGTTCCTTTTCACTTTCTGCCATAAGGGTGGTGCCATCTGCACATCTGAGGTGATTGATATTTCTCCCAGCAAACTTGATTCCAGCTTGTGTTTCTTCCAGTCCAGCGTTTCTCATGATGTACTCTCCATAAAAGTTAAATAAGCAGCCTTGACGTACTCCTTTTGCTATCTGAAACCAGTCTGTTTTTCCATGTCCAGTTCTAACTGTTGCTTCCTGACCTGCATACAGGTTTCTCAAGAGACAGGTCAGGTGGTCTGGTATTCCCATCTCTTTCAAAATTGTCCACAGTTTATTGTGATTCACACAGTCAAAGGCTTTGGCATAGTCAATAAAGCAGAAGTAGATGTTTTTCTTGAACTCTCTTGCTTTTTTGATGATATAGCAGATGTTAGCAATTTGATCTCTGGTTCCTCTGCCTTTTCTAAAACCAGCTTGAACATCTGGAAGCTCATTCTTCATGTATTGCTGAAGCTTGGCTTGGACAATTTTGAACATTACTTTACTAGCATGTGAGGTGAGTGAAATTGTGCAGTAGTTTGAACGTTCTTTGGCATTGCCTTTCTTAGGGATTGGATTGAAAACTGAACTTTTCCAGTCCTGTGGCCACTGCTGAGTTTTCCAAATGTGCTGGCATATTGAGTGCAGTACTTTCACAGCATCATCTTTCAGGATTTGAAACAGCTCAACTGGAATTCCATCACCTCCACTAGCTTTATTCATAGTGATGCTTTCTAAGGCCCACTTGACTTCACATTCCAGGATGTCTGGTTCTAGGTGAGTGATCACACCATCATGATTATCTTGGTCATGAAGATCTTTTTTGTATAGTTCTTCTGTGTATTCTTGCCACCTCTTCTTAATATCTTCTGCTTCTGTTAGGTCCATACCATTTCTGTCCTTTATAGAGCCTATCTTTGCATGAAATATTCCCTTGGTATCTCTGATTTTCTTGAAGAGATCTCTAGTCTTTCCCATTTTGTTGTTTTCCTCTATATCTTTGGTCCAGCCAGAAAGATCAGTAAAATAAATGTGATGTCAGAGTGCAAAAACTCTATAACTAAAATAAAAGAGGATAAGGCTTTTTAAAGAGCTAAGATATTTGTGAACAAAGGAGTATATTTAGGCTTTAATATAAAAACCTCCTCTGTGTCTCTTCAGCCCAGTGCCAGCCTTCTGTAACCTGCTGCCTCTGCCAGGCTTACACTTGGCCCCTGCTCTCTAGTAACCCGATGGTTGGTTCTCCCACTGCTCCCAGACCTAGCCAGACTTGTGATTCTGTGTGGGAATCTGCTTTTTGAGAATTAGAAAATGACTTGACATTTACTAGGCTGTAGTTCCTTGTTTGTCTTTCTGAGTAAGTACTATTTAACCTGAAGTAAAATAAAAATGACCATCTCCACTAAATTTCCATATTTGTTGACATTAACTAAAGAATCCCATGGATCCCCTCTTTTAGAATTTAGAAAGTTGATCTTTTCTCCAAATGTATCTTAATGAGGACCTTAATTAACATTCCCAGATCAATTAAAAGAACTCCATTGATTCTGATTATAAGCACTGAAATTTTCCTTAAAATATTGATTGATTCACTAGCCTGTACTCTCTTGTGAGCAAATTAAATCCACTGTGAGCTATTGTTTTTTAATTGAGGACTTCAGTACCTCCTGTAGTACCAGATAAACAGGTATGTTTTTTTAACTTGACATTCTTCTGAAGAGAAAGCATATTAACACACCACATCAGGAAATCAATCCAGGACACCATGCTTTGTCTTTAATGCTATGAAATGTCTTCACTTCTAAGTCATAGAGTA
Source organism: Neotragus pygmaeus (assembly GCA_006410875.1). Lineage (NCBI taxonomy): Eukaryota > Metazoa > Chordata > Mammalia > Artiodactyla > Bovidae > Neotragus > Neotragus pygmaeus. The sequence goes on from SJYV01003225.1 coordinate 393,553, forward strand.
GAAAATTACTCTTTCCAAACAAATAAAATGCAGCTTTATTTATAGTTGCATTTTCTATTGAGGAAATTTATTTATAAATGCATTTTTTATTGGGGAAATTTATTCACCAACAACTCCTTAATCACTGGTAAAGATCCTGCTAATGTTCATTTGGGTCAATTGAGTACTACAAATTCTTATGAATATGTGACAAAACTAGATTTATATAAAGAAAAAAAACGTTTTCTGCAGTTTGACTCATAGAATGTAAGGTTAGTGCAAAGGTCCAAAGTCCCAGTAGAAATACTACCATGACATCATTCTTATTCCAAGATCTACTTGATGTTAATGAGTAACGCTGACAGCCATGTTGAATCAGGAGCATTGAGGTTCTGACACATGGAGCCCTTGCAGCAGCGACCTCTAGACCTTTGGCCTACTTCAGATCCACTTTGCTTACGGCAGCTCTATACCGGTTGCTGTGTGAAGTCACTTCAGTCATATCCGACTCTTTGTGACCCTATGGACTATATATATAGCCCACTAGGCTCCACTGTGCATGGGATTCTCTAGGCAAGAGAACCCACTGGAATGGGTTGCCATGGCTTCCTGCAGGGAATCTTCCCCATCCAGGGATGGAACCAGCATCTCTTACAGTTCCTGCATTGGCAAAAGGGCTCTTTGCCACTAGCACCACCTGGGATGCCCCATACATGTTGCTAGGTATAATTAATAAGAGTAGTTAAATTTTTATGTTTTTATTCTCTTTTTCCATTGTTAGTGCCTCACAACAATAGAACATCTGTCAAAATACAAAACATCGTTAAGAGCTTCTTTTTGTTGCTAGGCTTTCCCTGAGTTTCTTCTGGAGAGAACTGTTGTTGTTGTTGTTTTAATCAGATAAGCCAAAAAGTAGAATATAATTTGGTTCTAAATCTATTTTGAACTTTGACATTCCAAAATGGCCTTGTAAATATTTGTAAATAGAGACTTGGTTTTATTTTTGGGTAAGCTATAGGGATTTTATTTATTTCTAAAAAATTCTGATAATAATAGTAATAATACCGACATACATACTTCACATTTATCTGAAGTTTATATTTGCTCATTAATGTAATCAAACTCCCCAATGAGAAATTTCTAACAAATCAGCAATGTTTTTCTATCTTTCTACCTTCAATTTAATAGATTCAAGAAGATATTTTTTCTATTACAAATATCTAAAAATTAGGTGGTATTTTAAGGAAATGTTGAAATAGCAAATTTTTTGTTAGATAAATGATATCCATAAATAATAGATGTCATCAACACACAAATCTTTTGAGAAAATCCAGGCTAGTGACTCACTGAATCCAAACACTTCTTTATTTGCCTATATAATTTTATTCATGCAGGCCATTTTCACATAATAATTTGTATCCCTACTCAGCTTCTCCCATCCTTCAAGACTCAATTTAAATTATTCTTTCATATGTCATAAAATTTCATCTTACTATCTAATCTCATAATGGTGTGAGTGAGTGAAGTCGCTCAGTTATGTCCAACTCTTTACGACCCCATGGACCGTAGCCTACCAGGCTCCTTCATCTATGGGATTTTCTAGGCAAGAGTACTGGAGTGGGCTGCCATTTTCTTCTCTAGGGGATCTTCCCAACCCAGGGATCGAACCTGGGTCGGCTGAACTGCAGACAGACTCTTTACTGTTAGCCATCAGGGAATTCCCTCACAATGGCACAATGATGTTATTGTCCGAGCCATTCTCTTTATTTTCAGTATTAAAATCGCAAGTTCTGGAGTCAGATTGATCTAAGGTTTGAGTCTAAGTTTTTCCACTCACTGTGGGGTGAACCAGGTCTTTTAAACCCTTCAAGCATTTATTTCCTCTTCTGTAAAATGATAGTGGTGATACTTATTTGAGCATAAATCTGATGAAGGATATAAAGGATTCAGCACAATGCCTGAGCCATAAAAAATAATAAATGTTGCCCTTAATATCATGACTGGCATCCTGATTCTACCATAGTAGGAATAAAACGTGGGTACCTCTTTTTAACACTCAAACTAATACTCCAAGATCTCTATCTTGTTTGCATAAACTTGTTTTTCTTTGTTTCTTAGTCCACCTCCATCCTTAATTATATAGTTTTTATACACAATAGACATTTTAACTCAGGAGACTTTCTGCGCTCACTGCAAGATTTGCCTGGAATATTTCCTTCCCTGGTGTTAAAGAGTAGTGATAGTCACCCTTGGTCAGTCATGAGGCCCACTATTTCCCATCAACCATATTTTAAATTTCTTGAAAATAAAAGCCCGCCTTGTACCACGATTATCAAGTAGTGCTAATTAACTTTATAGCTGTAACATTTTGCTTTCTTCCCTGATGATCTGTAATAATTTTATTATCCCTATATCCCCCATTGCTTTGCACATAGTAGTTGTACAATAAATATTTTATTTCCATGATCATCAGCCTACAAACAAGGCCTTTTTTTATTTTTTCTGTCTCTTCCATTCTTCGTCTCTCTTTGGTGAAGTTGGTAATAAATTGTGAAAAGTCCAAAGCTGGGACTAAGCCTAGGGCTTAGATAAGCCATATTGCAGAGGAGAAATCCCTGAGTGATTCATGATTGAGCTTGTTTCTATTATGACTCAGCTTCTATTTTATTTATTGATTCTGAGTTAGGATGGAATTCTACCTCGGGAAAAATACCTCAACTTTTAAGGATAAAGTGATGGTATACATATTTTTTCTTTTAGCCCCAATATTAGACCTAAGGGGTAAATTCTGTTTTCCACTATGAAGAGAAGACAACAGAGTTCATGCTCACGTAGCATTGATTGTGGATAGTGTACTTTGCTGGTTTGTTAGTAGTCAGAGGCAGAGACTCAGTTAGAAGACAAATACACCAAAATGTCTGATAGTTTTTACTGAGTTAAACTGCCATGTAGTTGCCACAGAAAGAAATTTAAAATAGTATTTTAAAAATCATGAAATTTTATTAAAAAGGAGAGAGAGTTTTAAAAGACAGGATGGCAGCCTGCTATTTTTTCCTATAAAGTCATAAAGTTTAATTCAAAAATTTCCTGGAATTTATAGTGCCAGAGGCTAAGCTAAAAATAATTTTGCCTCATTAGATCTTGTAGTTTAACTTCTGAAGTGGAAGGTTTGTGACAGCTACATCAAGATTCCAGCTCACAAAAGCACCATTCAAAAAGGAGAAGAATGAAAAGGAACTGTTGCTATTAAATGACCCAGAGAGAATGGAGGAGACAAAGAAGACTATTTCTGTAGCTTTCTAGGACCAAACAGAGGGTCGCTGAGCTGTTCCAGGTGGATCACTGCTGTCAACTCCAAAGGTAGCATGTGCTAACCGAGCATGACATTCTATCTGGGAGTAAAGCATTGGAAGTTAAACTTGACATTGACAGGAATCTAAGTGCGGGGTCGGGGAGGGGGCGAAGCTTTCAGGTTTGCTTAATAACTCCGGTGAAGATTATTAGTAATTGTCTCCCTGTTTCCTTTCCCAAACACTGAACAAAACTTTTGTATTTTGTCCATGGGATGGAGAAAAACAGTCACAGAAAGTTAAATCCAAGCTACTCTTGAAAATGTGAGACTAAGGGAGAGGGGTGGGGTTTATTCTTGAAATAGAAACTTCTAAATTTTAATGCTGTTTTTCTTTGTCTTTCTTTAATTTCATGGTCAAACAAGGTTCAACATTTATTATAGTATCCTGGTCAGATTCTAATGTTCTATGTTATCTACCCAAACATATTTATCCGGTGCTACTAAAGGGGGAAGAAAAGAAGACAACCAATGGATCGGTTGATTCAGTCTAGTGAACATAGTCACTTTGAGTGATATGGAAGAAGGGACTTAATATAATGGGAATTAAACCATACATAATTCTGGAAACTCGTGAAAAAGTCTATGGAAATTGCTTCTATGTCCAGTAGGAGCCTAAAGATGACACAAATTCACAGAAACAGTAATGGCAAGGAAAAAAACAAAAACTATGCATAAAATTAGGAAGAGTAGGGACAAACTGGAATCTATGAAAATAAATTGAAATTAACACCAGTCTCTCAAAACCTTCTCTACATCAATCTTAATGATGTAGGCAACTTGTAAAAGACACTGGTACCATTGAACTTGATCCAGAATTCAGAAAAACTGAAGGAGAGATATGATTAAAGCTGAAGGAGCTGTGGGCCCACATACTGCCCCATACCAAGATGAACCAGCAGACTAATAAAAGTGTGTGTCATTTGCCACAGCTCCTGGCTGTACATCTCTGTTCACAGCAGAATGACTTCTGCTTCACTTCTGCCTTCCAGATATCAAGCAAGTTTCTCTTGAAGCCGATGCTAATTAAAAAAAAGGAAGAAAGAAAAATATACAGGCAAGGAAATTCTAGGATACACAGTTTAGCTTAGTTACATAGACACAATTCAAAAACCACTAGAGTCCAAATGTGTTCAATTACTGGTTTTCCAGTCACTGAACCAGTTTCTATTTCATCTACCTTTTTTGTTAAAACAGCCCTCTAGGAAAATATCTCACCCTTGGGAAAAAGGATGTGTCAAAAGTTCGATGAACTTTTCTAATACTTCTATGAAATGACAGAAATTATATTCAAACTAAGATCAAGCATTTTATTTTGTCTTTGGGTAGTAATTAACCCTTGAATTTTCCTTTACTAACTTTAGATGGCTGCTGCTGCTGCTGTTGCTGCTGCTAAGTCGCTTCAGTTGTGTCCAGCTCTGTGCGATCCCATAGATGGCAGCCTATCAGGCTCCCCTGTCTCTGGGATTCTCCAGGAAAGAATACTGGAGTGGGTTTCCATTTCCCTCTTCAATGCATGAAAGTGAAAAGTCAAAGTGAAGTTGCTCTGTCGTGTCTGACTCTTAGCGACCTCATGGACTGCAGTCTACCAGGCTGCTCTGTCCATGGGATATTCCAGGCAAGAGCACTGGAGTGGAGTGCCATTGCCTACGACTAAATACTTTTTGCTTTATGTATCAGTCAAGTTTCCAACTATGTGCCGTGAGGATGGCATACTCATAATGGGTCATGTAAGATATATATATATATATATAAACTTTGAAAGATTTGTTGGCAGGGTTAGGAAAAGCAGTGAAAGCTAGTAAATTCTCCAGCACTGGCAATAGTAGGATGCCATTACAATCCCTAAATTTGACGATGGAAGGATGAGAAGTAGTTACTCTATACAAGGGGGTAGCTGTATGGTGAGGACCATCAAAAAGGAGCTGAAGCCTTTGGTAAAAGGAAACAGCCAACCTGTTTCTGGTGTTCAGAAAGTAGGGAACAGAGAGAATAAACACTCCAACTTTGATCTCTTTCAGCCTCTTATTTCCTGTGCTCTCTGCTTAGTGACCCCTGTTCACTCCACTCAGCAGAAAACCAATGAGCTAAGGAGTCCTTCTGTGCAGTCAATAGGAGTCAGAATCCTGGGAGACAGAGCAGGATGTAAGGTGGAGATTGATCCATGGACAGAAATGGAAAATATCTAGCATGCACAAATTATTCCAGAGCTAAATATTAATAATATTTTAAGAAAATATCTTGTTTTTATCCAGACTTGTAAATATCCACATGAATTTTTCAAGGTAATGCCTAAACTTTTCTTAATTACTACCTAACAAAATATTTCTATGCTTTTCATCATGGAATAGATTTCAAATTCTGGATATATAATGAACTGGTAAAAAGAACCAAAGTAAGACCACCGCTTTACCAATTCCTTGTGGGGGATAGTCGGGAAGGGATGGGGGGAGATTGATTGGCAGAGGTACATTCCCTGGGCCATGAGTAGATCATCAAAGCATTTGCTTCTTTAATAAAATATCAAAGGCTGCTGTATGCTGCAGGTATTTCTGAGACTAAAACTAAGGTGAACTGCAAGTACTTCACAGCAGAGAACAGGGCAGTAAATATTTTGTGAATCTTTTGGATTCTTCCTGGTAAAACTTTCCCCATTCTTTTCCTAAGTATCCATTTTCAGGTTCTATACACTGTAGAAAGTCCTTCAAGGATCCCTCAGATTGCAAGGAGATCCAACCAGTCAATTCTAAAGGAAATCAATCCTGAATATTCATTCGAAGGACTGATGCTGAAGCTCAAGCTCCAATAATTTGACCACATGATGCCTAAAGAGCCAACTCATTAGAGAAGACCCTGATGCTGGGAAAGATTGTGGGCAAGAGGAGAAGGGGATGACAGAGGATGAGATGGTTTGATGGCATCACTGACTTGATGGATATGAGTTTGAGCAAGCTCGAGAAGATGGCAAAGGACTGAGAAGCCTGGTGTGCTGCATCCCATGGGGTCTCAAAGAGTCGGTCATGACTGAGCAACTGAACACACACACACACAAACACACACACACACACACAATGTGGAAAGGGTTGGGAATTCAGGTTTTCTTACCTTTTTTTTTTTGATGGGAGGAAAGATTTTTGGATGTATAATCGGGATTCCAATAGTACCTTCCCAATGCCTATGATAAGTAGACTTTACAGGTAGCAAGAGGAAGAAAAGAGAGCATTCTTCTTACCATTAAAGATGAGGTTGAGGCACTAATCCTCCAATGAGTTGACTGCCAGGAAAAGAACATATTAGCAAGGATAAATATCAGTGCTAAATTAAGCCCCTCCTCAGGCTCCAGGTAAAGTTCAAGACAGTATTTATGTCAGATTTTAACACAACTACGTAACACAAGGGCTTCCACTGTGGTTCTAGTGGTAAAGAACCTACCTGCCAATGCAGGAGACATAAGAGATATGGGTTCAGTCCCTGGGGCAGGAAGATCCCCTGGAGAAGGGCATGGCAACCCACTCCAGTATTCTTGCCTGGAGAATCCCAAGGACAGAGGAGCCTGACGGGGTAGAGATCAGAGCTTCGTGAAGAGTCTGACATAACTGAAGTGACTTAACACACATGCATGCACACAACACAAAATTATGGCATATGGTTGGAAGAAAATGAAGAAACTGAAACTTCTAGGACTGGAACCAGTGTTTCCTTTCTGTGCAACTTTGAGGAAATTGCTGAACTTCTTAAAATTTCTGTTTTGTCATCTATAATGTATAGATAGGCTTCCCTGGTGGCTCAGACTATAATAATCCATCTGCCTATGCAGGACCTGTGGGTTTGATCCCTGGGTCAGGAAGATCTCCTGAAAGGGAAATGACAACCCACTCCAGGACTTGCCTGGAAAATCCCTGTGACAGAGGAGCCTGGCGGGCTACAGTCCATGGGGATGTGAAAGACTTGGACACAACTGAGCAACTAAATGACATCAACAACAAAAGACAGATATATAGATAGGTAGATAGACTATGGCTTCACCATTTTTCTGTGAGGAATAATTGAAATAACATCTATAAAACATATATCAGAGGGTAGGCAGTTAAAATGGGAGCTACTGAGGAATTATGGGAGGGTGAGAGTATGGCATTCATGGGCTGGACACTTTTTGCTGTCCAGAAATACAAAGAAAATCTTTGTATTTCTTTTTTTTTTCTTGCCTTTTTATTTATATATATATATATTATTTTTTTTCTTATTCTTCTTCTTCTACTGGTTTGAAAACTAGATACTAAGTTTTTGGTTTCATACTGATTCATTTGGAATTATAACATGAATACTTCTCAGTGTTTAAAGTCAATCAAGTTATTTACCCTCTCCCTAATATACAAGGATGAATATTTGCCTACCTTTGGCCATGTGTTTAACTCTTTCTTGGCTCACTGTTCTGTCTAGAATCACTCCTGCTTAAAATACATTTTTAATGATTTCCATATAGTAGTTTGTGTCTACCATATGCAAAACATTTGTTTGCCGCTTTTTAAAGGCAATTTTTTATAATGTTTGTTAAACATAACTGCCAACTAGAAGAGACAGCTACATTCCATGTATAATAACAGAATATGTGCAGATGGTCCCTGACTTATCATGGCTTGACTTAACAATTTTCAACTTTACGCTGGTGCAAAAGCAGCACACATTTGGTAGAAACCTTAGTTCGAATTCTGGGGTTTGATTTTTTCCTGAGCTAGCCATGGGAGGTTCAGTACTCTCTTGTGATTCTGGGCAGGCAGAGCCCCCAGTCAGCCATGTGATCAGGAAGATAAGCAACTGAAAAAGTGACAGCCACTTTGTACCCATTCAAGCATTCTTTCTTTTAATTTCAGTACAGCATTCAATGAACTACATGAGATATTCAACACTTTATTATAAAATGGGCTTTGTGTTGGATGATTTTGCCCAGCTGTTAAGTTAATGTAAGTTGTTCTGAGCACATTTAAGGTAGGTTTAGGCTAAGCTATGATGTAGGTTAAGTGTATTAACTGTGTTTTTGATTTAGGATATTTTCAACTTATGATGGGTTTATTAAGACATAAACTCANAAAAAAAAAAAAACGCCATCAGATGTGCAGAGAAGTAAGTTGACTCTAGCTTCAGCTTGGAGCATGGTTTACAAGGAGTTAAGGCAGGAGTTAGAAAAATTAGGAAAGTCACTGGGGAGTCCAGGCAGGGAAATTTGGTGGCCTGGACTGAGGTAGTTCAATGGAAATGGGGAGAAAGGAATTGAACATAGAAATAAGGTACAGAGGAATCCAGGTTTATCCTAGTAAACTGCTGTACATCAGGATGGATAAAGAACACCGTGTGTTGAAATGGTTGGGATTGGAAGGGACAGGATGAATCCTACTCTGGGCAGGTTGACTTTATAGTGCCTACAAATATATCTAAGTTGATCTGACTTGTAGGCCATCGCATCCGTGGATTGAGTAACTCCAGCAATAGGTTGAAGTGAAGTTAGAGATCTGGAAATACTGACATTTACAGTCCTAGGAGATGCAGTTAGGCAGTTGGATAAGACCATCCAGAGAAAGTGAGAAGACAGCCTGGGAATGAACTCGGAGCCATTACATCCCAGGCAGGAGCAGAGGACAAGAACTTCCTAAGGGCTGAGGAAATGCTTAAAGAGGCAGGAAGAAAAGCAGGTGTTTTGGTGCCATGGAAACCAAGAGAAGAGCATCTAGTAGGAAGGACAAGGAGTCTATACGATCATGGTTCACAGAGAAGCAGCCAGTGACCTTTGGAAAGCAGTTTCAGCGAAATGGAACAGGAACGAGCTAAATTGGCAGAGAGCAGATTAAAGGGTGGCGAGCACATGCAGACCGTGGGAACGGCTCTTTCAAGAGCCGTGGCCATCAAGAGGAAGAAACAATTAGGATGGCAGTTAAAGGGGGGGCCAGATTTAGACCACAAATAGCCTTCCAGAGAACAAGACAGTCCCTGGAGCTGAGTTCATTGGCGCTAATGGATACCCCTCAATAGCCACTGCCAGAGCGCGGCCTACAGCTGAACTGGTATGGGGAGAGAGAGCTCTCAACCAGAAAAAAGAATGTGTACGAAGGCAGCAGTAAAGGGATGCTGGGCTCCTTCTCACTGTATTTAATAAGTAGAAAAAGGGAAATAGATTTACACTTTGATTCGTGCCGTCTTTTTCCCTGCCTCCCTTTCTAGTCCTCTCCTGAATGTGCTGTGTATTCCGTTTAAGAAGACGCTCTAGTCTCGAGGAAAGGCGCTCCTCATGAGAAGAAATAATCACCAAGCGTCGCTAACCGTAGCACTGTCTTGTTTTCACGCCGTCGGTATCCAATTCTTGTTTGTCATATTCTGCTCAACGGCTTCTCTCTTTGCTCACAAATCAAACTTACTGTGAATCTGCAAGAGCCAAATGACAGGTGATTCTAATTCAGATCAGAGCCTACTTTTACATCCATTAAAAGTGGTTTTGAGAATGTCTTCTGGCATTTTGAGTAAATATGCAGATACCCAATTTGTAACCCAAGGAAACCAATGTAAAAACTCTTTATTGCCCACTCTGTTAAAAGGTAGTTTGAGCTGAATCGTCTGTGGAGCTGGGTTATGGCCTGCTTGGGGTCCAATAAGAAGCAGATGTATTATAAGTGAGAATGTTTGTATTTATTTACAAAGCAGCAATATTTCAACCCCCTCGTAGCCGTAACATTTCAGGAACAGTCTTTAATATTCTTTTTGGTATTTGATTTCAAGATGAACTCAAACAATTTTCTCATCTGCAGAATACATGAAAATGTAAATAAGTGGAAAAATACTTTTGAAAGGATTTAAATTAGTGGCCTTCAGTGACTAAAGATAAAATCCTACTGGTTAAAAATTGCCTACTCATGTCTGAAGGGGAAGTAATAAAATATCATACCAATAAAAAGTAATAATCACAGTCACGGTGGATCTGCAAAACCTTATTAAATGTCCTTGACAGCAATTTTGAAGAAAACTCTAAGTAATTATTGAGCCTCATTTTAAATTAAAACCTGGCCCTGGTGCCCACGTCATTCTTACGCACTCATGCTAACGAAGGAGACTTATGATGGCTTTGTGTATATTGCTGTAGAGTTAGCTGACTGGTCACCCTTATGATATAATCTCTCTCTACTGCAATTTAATTAAAACAGAAAGATCTGACCTTTGCTGGAGATTTTCTTATCCGTAGTGCTAAAAATATCCCCTGGAAGCAATCTGTCAATATGATCTGTCAAACACAATCCTGCTAGTACTAGAGAAGAAGAGAACGAAATGAGAAAAACTAGGACTCATAAAGGTTAGCACAGGTTAGCACATGGTTAGTTGTCATTGAACCAGAGTTGCAAGGTTGTCTATAAGGAGGATAAGAAATACATTTGAGCCACCGAATTACATGAAGCAAAGGGTGAAAGTCCTCCATGCAGTGCCCATGTATAATAAGGGCCTTATGTAATAGAATAGGGTGATGAGACTTGCCTGTCATTCCCTCACCCCTCTTCTAGAATTATGCTTGCATCTGTTTTGCTTTGGATGACCCTTAGAGGATTCAGAGCCATGGTTTATAGATATTCACAATACTTTCCTGTCCTATAGCCCCAATTCTGTCCATCCTGTAACAAGATTTTGTAATGAAGAAAGAACTCTTCTCTTGATGGTGACGGGAGTTCACTAGCCACTCCGTTCTGATGATTGAGATGTTCCTGTCTGGTCACAGGATGGATGTTATTTACCTTTATAGCTATGATGAGAGAGTAAATTATCTCCTTTTCACCATGGGAATGCTGGCTTCTAATTTTGAGTACAATCTTATGGATGAGAAATGAAAGTGTTAGAGGGAAGAATAGCTCAAGGAGAAACAGGGCCCATGCTGGTAAAGAAGTTCTGCTAATCATTCAGTGGAGAATGGTAAAAAGGCCCAGATTTGAGGTTAGACAGACAGACCCAGAGTCAACTTCTTTAGTATTTCCTAGTCATCACACCTTAGGAAATTTACCCATCACTTCTGAGTCTTCAGCTCAGCCTAGTAAGTATCTATTAAAACAGTTGTATCAACTTCACAGACTTGGCAAGATAATAAGGATGACTTTAGTAAATTATCTGATATTTGATGTTGAATAATAAGTATATATTTGATGTTGAATAATAAGTAGAAAAGGACTTCTCTGTAGCTCAAATGGTAAAGAATATGCCTGCAATGCAGGAGACACGGGTTCGATCCCCGGATCAGGAAGATCCCCTGGAGAAGGGAATGGCAATCTGCTCCAGTATTCTTGCCTGGAGAATTCCATGGACAGAGGAAGCTGGCAAGCTACAGCCCATGGGGTTGCAGAGTTGGACACGACTGAGTGACTTACACACACATAACATGCACAATAAGTAGAACTACTATTTTTTTTAGTAGAAACTATTATAAACAGTCAAGAAAGTGAAAACATCTCTAAAGAAACTGTGGATCAAAATAAGAAGCCACAGATTCCCCAATAAAATACAAACATAGGTTAGATTCAAATGGCCAAACTCCTGTTGTCAGCCAATGAATCAGTCAGCACATCAGTCAAAGCTAACTAGCACTTCAACTAAGTAGTGTCACTTACCAACTGTGCATTTAGAAAACTGAGATGATCTAAGATGTGGACAAAGGCTAAGAGGGGCTATGTTTTGTTCATATTTGTATTCAGAGCAAATCCTCAAAATCAGCATGGAATAAGCGTTAGCCGTCAGAATGTGTGCTGACTACTGACAAGTGAGATAACGGTGACAGTGTTTACAGCATGATTATCAGTCTTACCTCCTCTGTAATGTCTAGTGTTGAACTTCACATGTAGTAAGTGCTCATTAATATTGATTGAATTAAACTCTCACTGTATTTCAACTTGGTCATTTTTGCAAAGGTGAGGTTAATTGGGAAGAAAAAAGTTACATTAAAAATGATCAATTTGAGGATTTATAAAATAATTATTCTGATTTCTTCCTCATGAAGATTTTTCTGTTTTTGTGTCTGTTGTCTGATTTAACTTTGATCTTCACTATTTTTTCTTTTGATTAAATAACATTTTATTTACTTTTAAAAATATATTGATTTTTATTGATAGCAAAATCCATTTGTATCTGACTTGTTCTAAAAGATATGAAACAACTCTGTCTTGATTTGTAGTTTACAAACAGCTGTCAGGATTCTTGTGACAACTCTGCAAATTGAGAAAGCAAGTTCAGAGGGGTCAAGTAATTTGCCAAAATCAGACGACTGGTGAAGTGCAGACTCAAAACTCATACCCAAATCACATGGACTCAAGTCCAGAGATATGTTCTATTTACACCACGCAACTTCTTGACTGCTGGTATGAAGTCAATGCCAGACTTTATTTGGGGCAGACTGTAAGCTTACTGACGATTCTGTTAGTGCTGTGTCCATCTTCTTATGCTCCAAGCTTCAAAGAATCTGCATAAATGCATGTTTAATAGGTCTATTACATGCGTTTGAGGACTCTTGTCGATCTTTTTACATTGCCAGGATTCTGTTTCTCATGAGAGGCTGGAATTTCTCTGAGCATATTCCTCTCTTATGCCTATGGTTCCCATTACCAATGGCTTTGCTCATATTCACAACTGTTAAGTTTCCCCAACACATACCAGTTGTTACTCTTAAAGACACTTGCAGCCCAGCTAATGATTTTGTATGAGCAGATTAGAGTTGTCTGAAAAGTGAAGCCATTAGAATTTCAGTTGTAGTGAAACATATATACTCTGCCCGTCTACATCTGGTTTTAAATCAAGTACAAGCTTTCATAATTATGCTCAGCAGAGGCATCTGGAAGAGGTGTTGATACTTGTTGGCAGTAGACACCAGATGGGTTATTCAATCTGGAGCAGATGGTAAGTTGATATTAAATAATGATAAGCCTGGACTTCTCCACCATTCATGATTTTCATTTTTTATTGATAGGTTTACCATTTGAGTTTAACTGAGTTTTCTAAGTTTCTTTTTCCAACACATATGATTTAAGGGGGAAAAGAGGATACATTTTCTCTTTGATCAGAGAATATTTCTGGCCCTCAAGACACTTGGGGCTTGAAAAATGAACTCGGATGAGCCTTTGACATTAAGGTAGAGCTAAGAGACTCATTGGTCTCTCATCAGACTCATCAGTCAGTCTCTCCCATCAGGAAGCTTCCATAAGTCTCTTACCCTTCTCATTCAGAGGGCGGACAGAACTGAAAACCACAATCACAGGAAACTAACCAATCTGATACAGGCCACAGCCTTGTCTAAATCATGAGCCATGCCCTATAGGGCCACCCAAGATGGACAGATCATGGTGGAGAGTTCTGACAAACTGTGATCCACTGGAGAAGGGAATGGCAAACCACATCAGAATTCTTGCCTTGAGAACCCCATGGACACTATGAAAAGGTAAAAAGATAGGACACTGAAAGATGAACTCCCCAGGGCAGTAGGTGCCTAATATGCTACTGGAGACCAGTGGAGAAATAACTCCAGAAAGAATAAAGAGATGGAGCCAAAGCAAAAACAACACCCAGCTGTGGATGCAACTGGTGATAGAAGTAAAGTCCGATGCTGTAAATAGCAATATTGCATAGGGACCTGGAATATTAGGTCCATGAATCAAGGCAAATTGGAAGTGGTCAAACAGGAGATGGCAAGAGTGAACATTGACATTTTAGGAATCAGTGAACTAAGATGGACTGGAATGGGTGAATTTAACTCAGATGACCATTATATCTACTACTGCAGGCAGGAATCCCTCAGAANGTGTATATGTACCACAGCTTTCTTATCCATTCACCTGCTGATGGACATCTAGGTTGCTTCCATGTCCTGACTATTATAAACCGTGCTGCAATAAACATTGGGGTACACGTGTGTCTTTCAATTCTGGCTTCCTCGGTGTGTATGCCCATCAGTGGGATTGCCGGGTCATAAGGCATTTCTATTTCCAGTTTTTTAAGGAATCTCCACACTGTTCTACCTGTTGTTTTAAAAAGTCTTCAGAGTTAGATGCAGGACACATAAGGGGCTCATGCATGATAAATTCATGTGACTGTGACATGTATACATGTGTGCCCTTAGACTTTAGTAAATGTGTCCGAAACACTCAGGTTTAACAAGCATGTATAATTCTGAGACAGTGATTTAATCTGATTTAATTAACTGACAGAAAGGAATAAAAGCCCTCCTATTATAAAGTTAATGCTTACAGCTGGGGAAGAGAACCAACTCAATGAAATTATTAAATAACCAAAGACTAAGTAAGTAGTAAAAAATGGCCCGTACCTACAGTGCTGTCTCTGGGAATCATTTTCTCAAGACACAACAGAGGATTTAGAGGGTTTGAAAAATATGATTTAATTTTACTTCAGTGCAGAAGCAGTGAATGATGTAAAGTAAAATAAATAGAAACTATCTGATTGAGGTGATGAAGTAGTTAAGAATATCTTAAAAACTAAGATGTTAGGACCAAACTGGTGGTGGTGGTTTAATCGCTAAGTCGTGTCTCACCCTTGCGGCCCATGGATTGTAGCCTGCCAGGCTCCTCTGTCCATGGGAGTCTCCAGGCAAGAANTTGGTGTTTTTCTTTCTGGCTTACTTCATTCTGTATAATAGGCTCCAGTTTCATCCACCTCATTAGAACTGCTTCAAATGTATTCTTTTTAATGGCTGAGTAATACTCCATTGTGTATATGTACCACAGCTTTCTTATCCATTCACCTGCTGATGGACATCTAGGTTGCTTCCATGTCCTGACTATTATAAACCGTGCTGCAATAAACATTGGGGTACACGTGTGTCTTTCAATTCTGGCTTCCTCGGTGTGTATGCCCATCAGTGGGATTGCCGGGTCATAAGGCATTTCTATTTCCAGTTTTTTAAGGAATCTCCACACTGTTCTACCTGTTGTTTTAAAAAGTCTTCAGAGTTAGATGCAGGACACATAAGGGGCTCATGCATGATAAATTCATGTGACCGTGACATGTATACATGTGTGCCCTTAGACTTTAGTAAATGTGTCTGAAGCACTCAGGTTTAACAAGCATGTATAATTCTGAGACAGTGATTTAATCTGATTTAATTAACTGACAGAAAGGAATAAAAGCCCTCCTATTATAAAGTTAATGCTTACAGCTGGGGAAGAGAACCAACTCAATGAAATTATTAAATAACCAAAGACTAAGTAAGTATTAAAAAATGGCCCGTACCTACAGTGCTGTCTCTGGGAATCATTTTCTCAAGACACAACAGAGGATTTAGAGGGTTTGAAAAATATGATTTAATTTTACTTCAGCGCAGAAGCAGTGAATGATGTAAAGTAAAATAAATAGAAACTATCTGATTGAGGTGATGAAGTAGTTAAGAATATCTTAAAAACTAAGATGTTAGGACCAAACTGGTGGTGGTGGTTTAATCGCTAAGTCGTGTCTCACCCTTGCGGCCCATGGATTGTAGCCTGCCAGGCTCCTCTGTCCATGGGAGTCTCCAGGCAAGAATACTCGAGTGGATTGCCATTTCCTTCTCCAGCAGGACCAAACTAATGGTATATGAAAGGAAAAAAAATGAATCTGACAGTCCAAGATAGTGAAGGCAAATCAGAATTATAATTGATTAATCATAGTTCAGGCATAAAAAAATGGAGTTGGGTGGCCATTGAGGACCTGGTCTCAAACATGTATGTCCTACTGAAAGCTTGAATTATACCTAACCTAAAAACTTCAGCTGTTTTTAAAAGAACAACCTCCAGCTACAACCTTGCATCTCACACCATGCAACCATATTAGACCCCAATCCACCCTTCTTTAACAAGCACTTTTATTTCTTGCCAGTTGCTATTATAATTTTTGATAAACAACTCTTGTAACTAACTGTGGCTTCACAGTTTTTACCTTTATTATCTTCCTCCATTTTGTAATCTGATGGAACGTGACTAAAGTGCTTCTTGAATCTGTGTCTTCCAGGCTGCAGAACTAACAAACCCCGAATCAACTCCTCTTTATTCCAAGCAGTTCTCTGTTCCTGANTTTGTGCTGTTAATTGACTAATATAGCTGTCTCTTATACACATCTCTAAAGTGCTTCTTGAATCTGTGTCTTCCAGGCTGCAGAACTAACAAACCCCGAATCAACTCCTCTTTATTCCAAGCAGTTCTCTGTTCCTGAAATTTGTTTGACAGTAGACATTGAGGGGGAAGAAGGAAGAGAAGATTTATTCAGACCCCAGTAGGAAAGGCCAGAGATTAGCATGAAAGACCAAAGCAGTATTAGATGGGGTTTTATATAACATGGCTACTCGCGTTGAAAATTTAATAATTGTCTCTGTCTTCAGGGAGCATACTCAAGAAAGTTACAGAATTAGGATATTAAGGAAAGTCACAACAAATTAGAAACGCATCAATAGGGAGGTAATCAATCCATGAAGTTGATGTTAGAACCCTTCAGAATAGGGTAATCTAAGTCAGAGGGGTAAAAAATGAGAGGATTTGTTTGAACATAATCCATTTATTTCATTTATCTTACTTTGGGAGACTATACTTTTCAAAATCTAGAGGAGCATTTGAAAAACAAACATCTGATCCAGAAAGCCAATGGAAAGTGAAATACAAATGGGCCCTGGACTCCCGCCAACAGGGTGAAGTCTAGATATGTTTGAAGAGGAATGGAGCCAAATGAACAAGCATATTAAACTGCTAAATTTTAAAGAAAGAAACAGGAGAATAGAGGCTGCTCTTGCCAAAAGGGTTGCAGTGGAACAAATGTTACTCAAGGCACATGACATCAAGAGCCACAGTAAACACAGGAGGGTCTTTGGAAGTGCATGCCAGATGTATGACTCTTCAGGAGGTGCCTAAAACACAGATTTCAGGAGCAACTGAAGCTTTGATCCAGGGATCTGTGAAGAGTGATTCTCTAGCTGAAACAAATGGAGATGAGGCTAAGGTTCCCTAAAAAGAGCTAATTTCACAGCTCCAACAATCCCAAATTGAATGGTCATGTTGATAGGCACTGTAGCAACCAAGCAAAAATCCTTGCTCACAGGGGAAGGAAGAAGCCAAGTATGTTAGTCAGGGTGACTAGACTGTACAGGGCTAACAAGTTAACCCTGCATCTTAGCGTCTAAAAATAAAAGGGCTTAGATTGTATAAATATGCAGTGGAAAGGGCCCTGTTCTCCACATTGATATTCAGGAATTCTGGCTGATCTTGCTCATTGAACCAAAAGGGAGGAGCTGCTGGAGTTTGTCTCCGTAATTTTTTTTTTTTAACTGCTTCAACCTAGTAAAGACTTATATCGCTTTTCATTGTCCATATTGTATTGATCAGATCTAGTCACATGATTCCCTTTAACTGCAGGGCAACTGGAAAGCATTGATATCCGTGTGCCTAGGAAGGAGACAAAAGTTTTGGTGAACACGACTTTGTTTGGCACACAGTGTTGCTCAGATCATGCCACATCCAGTGCAGCATGGGTGCCCAGGATCACAGAAATCAAAGGGAAATGAAAATTCTGTTTTGAATGTGGTGGATGGGAAATAAAAGACACATCAGTAAATAATATTGGTGATAAAGACTGCCATGATTGCAAACCATCGAATACTTTTCTGAGAAAAGAGAAAGTACGACTAGGTAGATCCCCTCCCTCTCAACAGCCATAAGGGTAAACATACTTACCAAAATTAGTTTCTTGGCTAATTTATTTTAACTGCACATTTGATGGACTCCACATAACTACAGCAAATGGCAGAGGTCACAGGGAGGTGAAAATCAAGATTATTCTCTTCTCTGTTGTCTCCTTCACTCACTAAGGAATCAATCCTCTGGTCTTTCTGAACATCAGGTATAGGGTTGCAAATATATATTTTTGCCTGGAGCTGGGGTTGGTTCATTTTTAAAATTGCATTGCTATGGGATTTGTGGCTGATTATTCAATGAACTCTTGATTCTTTCACAAATGAGACATATAAAAGGCTTTTAATTGTGCTAATTCTGTCTGGAGTTGCAAACAAACAAACATAAATTTTCTTGTAGTACTCACCTCAGATTATAGTTTCTGAAGAAATTAAATCTACCCAGGCATAAAGAACATTTTTTAACATGAATAAGTGAATGTTATATTTTTTGGACTTCAGTTTTGAAAAAAATCGGAGGGCTATTTCTTGTTGTTTTTCTGTCACTAAATCATGTCTGACTCTTTGATCTCATGGACTGCAGCATGCCTGGTTCCTCTGTCTTCCACTATCTCTTGGAGTTTCCTCGAATTCATGTCCATTGAGTTGATGATGCCATCACCATCTCATCCTATGCCATCCCCTTCATCTGTTGCCTTCCATCTTTCCCAGCATCAGGGTCTTTACCAATGAGTTGGCTTTTCACATCAGGTGGCCAAAGTATTGGATTATCAGCTTCAGCACCACTCCTTCCAAAGAGTATTTAGGGTTGATTTCCTTGAGGATTGACTTTTTGATCTTGCTGTCCAAGAGACTCTCAGAGCTTCCCATGTAACTCAATCTGTAAAGAATCTGCCAGCAATGCAGGATACCTGAGTTTGATTCCTGGGTTGGGAAGGTCCCCTGGAGAAGGAAGTGGCAACCCACACCAGTATTCTTGCCTGGAGAAGCTCATGGATAGAGGAGCCTGGCAGGCTACAGTCCATGGGATAGCAAGAGTTGGACATGACTTAGTGATTAAACCACCACCAAGGGGACTCTCTGGAGAAGGAAATGGCAATCCACTTCAGTACTATTGCCTGGAAAAATCCCTTGGACAGAGGAGCCTGGTAGGCTACAGTCCATGGGGTCACAAAAAGTTGGACACGACTGAGTGACTTCACGTTCATGTTCACGTTCAAGGGGACTCTCAAGAGTCTTCTCCAGCACAGCAATTGGAAAGCATCAGTTCTTTGACATTCAGCCTGCTTTATGGTCCAAATCTCACATTTGTACATGACCACTGGAAAAAACCATGGCTTTGACTATATGGACCTTTTTTAGCAAAGGGATGTCTCTGCCTTTTTTTTTGTTGTTTGTTTATATTTTTATTGTAGGTTAATTGCTTTACAGAATATTGCTGTTTTCTGTCTGTCTAGGTTTGTCATAGCTTTCCTTCCAAGGAGTGTCTTTTAATTTCATGGCTGCAGTCACTGTCTGCAGTGATTTTGGAGCCCAAGAAAAGAAAATCTGTCACTGCTTTTGTATGTTCCCCTTCTATAGATGTCCATGTGTAGAGTTGTCTTGGGTTTTTGGAAAAAGTGTTTTCTATGCTAAGCATGTTCTCTTGACAAAAGCTTCTTACCCTTTGCCCGCTTCATTTTGTACTCCAAGGCCAAACTTGCTTGTTATTCCAAATTCGCTTATTATTTCAAACTTGCTTTGAATATCTTTTGACTTTCTACTTTTGCATTTCAATCAATCCCCTGTGATGAAAAAGAGATCCTTTTTGGTGTTAGTTATAGAATGTGTTGTAGGTCTTCATCAAACTGCTAAGCTTCAGTTTCTTCAGCATCAGTGCTTGGGGCATAAACTTGGATTACTGCAATGTTGAAAGGTATGCCTTGGAAACAAACTGAGATCATTCTGTCATTTTTGAGGTTGCGTCCAAGTACTGCATTTTGGACTCTTTTGTTGACAATGAGGGCAACTCCATTTTTTCTAATGGCTTCTTGCCCACAGTAGTAGATATTAATATAATGTCATCTCAATTGAATTTGCCCATTCCTGTCCATTTTAGTTCACTAACTCCTAAGATATTGATGTTCACTCTTGCCATCTTCTGCTTGGCCACATCCCATTTACCTTGATTCACAGACCTATCAGTCCAGGTTCTTATTCAATATTGTTCTTTATAGCCTTGGACTTTAGTTTCACCACCAGACACATCCACCACTGAGTGTCATTTCTGCTTTGGTCCAGTTGCTTCATTCTTTCTGGGGCTATTAGTAATTGCCCTCCACTCTTCTCCAGTAGCATATGGGATACCTTCTAACCTGTGGGGCTCATCTTCTGATGTCATATCTTTTATCTTTTCATACTGTCATGAGGTTCTCCAAGCAATAATACTGGAGTGGTTTGCCATTTCCTTCTCCAGTGGATCATGTTTTGTTAGAACTCTTTAGTATGACTCATTCACCTTGGGTTGCCCTGCACAGAGTGGTTCATAGCTTCATTTAAGTTATACAAGCCCCTTCATCATGACAAGTCTGTGATCCATGAAATAGAGGGGAGAGGTTTACTTCTCGTGCTGTGCTTGGTCGCTCAGTCGTGTCTGACTCTTTCCGACCCCATGGATGTAGCCCACCAGGCTCCTCAGTTTATGGGAATTCTCCAGGCCAGAATACTGGAGTGGGTGGGTAGCCTTTCCCTTCTCCAGGGGATCTTCCCAATCCAGGGATGGAACCCAGGTCTCCTGCATTGCAGGCAGATTCTTTGTCAACTGAGTCACAAGGGGACAATCTAACTTCTCCATTATAAAAATAAAATATAAAATTTTAATTATCGAGTAATCCCTGTGGAGATTTTTGCAGGATGCAAATATCTTGTCCACATCAATTTTTGCCTCCTTTTAGCATCCACTGATTATCTTTACCTGACGTAGTTATTCTATTTAATGTCCAAATGGTACTTTAAAATAATCTATTATACATTATTTCCTACCTGTCATACTTCTATTAGAAAAGGTTTACTTTTCAATTGTTAATGAAGTATATTTCTTCATCAAAAGGCAGAAAAATAATTTTTAATTGTTTTCCTTTTTTTTAAGAGAGTTTACTATAGCAGTTACCTTTGTTGATGGCAAACACTCTTACTCTCCTTTTTTCTTTTTTGATTACTTTTTTATTTCACTTTATTTTATTCATCTCATTATTATCCTGTTGTATAAACAATTTCTATTTTGTTATTAGGGTGACTTTATGATGCTCATTTTTTATTTATTTTGTTTTTGTTGGATGTTTATTTTTATTTTCGTATTTTCATGGATGTAATTATTTTAGGCTGTGCAGTTTCATCTAAGTAGTTGTTCTTCTATAGTCAGTACACTACAGCATATATTATTCACATTAAAGTTATTTTCCGAAATTTTTAAAATTCTTATTTTTTTTAGTTTAATTATTATATTATATTGGGGTGTAATAGATTCATAATGTTGTATTAGTTTCAAGTGTACAGCAAAGTGGTTCAGTTATATATATGTCCATTCCTTTTCAGGTTATTTCCCCTTATAGATTATTACAGAATATTGAGTAGAGTTCTCTGTGCTATACGATAGCAATTTTTGTTGATTATCATATATATATAGTAGTGTGTATATATACATACTCATTTGTGTAACTTTGTGTTGCTCCCAAAATACAAGTTTGGGTGTGACGTATATTAATTTCCAAATGAAAGAGCTTGATTTTGAATTCTGTTTGTTTTGCCATTATTTTCTAGTTTTATTGCATTGCTATCAGAACTTTGGGTATTTTTTTACTTTATAAAATTATTGATATTTTCTTTGTGCTGTTAATTGACTAATATAGTAATCCATTATATTTTACAGATAGTATCATAGAACTTTGTAAACAGATGTGTTTTCTTTTTACTGAGTGTTCATATTTTGATGAATATACATTTTAGAGCCTCCTTATTGATTATCTTATTAAGTCCTCTATTACCTTATTTATTTGGTCATTTGACTGACTTGAACCATAAAGATCTGTTAATATTCACCTTAGATTAGTGTAGTTTTAGTTTTCCTTTCATGTCCTGTAATTTTTCCTATATGAAGGTCACTAATAAATGTTAGTGACTCTTTTATCATAACTCTTTTATCAAAAATTTTATTGTGAATTATAATTCTGAATATTAGAAGGTAGATGTTTGACCTTGTTTTTTTATGCCTATTGGTTTGAAATCTACCTTTCTAAATATCAAAATAGTACCTCTCCATTTGCTTTTATTATTAAGTAGGGATTGCTCAACTACTTAATTTTATAATTTGAATAATTTTATTTTACTTTAGACTCATATACAGTTAGGTTTGAGCTTTGTTTTATGAGCCAATTGGAAACTCATTTTCTATTCTATATGATGTCATCATTTGAGGCTTTCTTTCACCTTTTTCATACACCTAGTGTATATTCTGGAGAAGGCAATGGCACCCCACTCCAGTGTTCTTGCCTGGAGAATCCTAGGGACGAGGGAGCCTGGTGGGCTGCCGTCTATGGGGTCGCACAGAGTCGGACAAGACTGAAGCGACTTAGCGACAGCAGCAGCCAGTACTCTTGCCTGGAAAATCCCATGGACGGAGGAGCCTGGTGGGCTGCAGTCCATGGGGTCGCTAAGAGTCGGACACGACTGAGCGACTTCACTTTCACTTTTCACTTTCATGCATTGGAGAAGGAAATGGCAACCCACTCCAGTGTTCTTGCCTGGAGAGTCCCAGAGACAGGGGAGTCTGGTGGGCTGCAGTCTATGGGGTCGCACAGGGTCAGACACGACTGAAGCGACTTAGCAGGAGCAGCAGCAGCAGCAGTATATATTGTGTTGCAGTTACCCTGTTTCTTTATCAATGTGATATGCTTCATACTATTTTTGTCAACTTTTTTATTTGTTGGTATTAGGAATTTTGATATTTTTCCAGTTATTTTACATCAATTATTTTATAATATCTCTTCATTGCCATTTATCTTAATTCAACTTCTACTACTTGAGTTTGTCAATTTTCAATTATATCATTAGACTGTCACCTTTTTCTCTGAAAAGTTCCAACTCATATTCTCTTTCCCCTTCACTGCCTCCTTTCTCCAACCATTTTTAGAGGTGTTATTTCTAATTTGTCAGAACATGTAAGATTCATATTAATATATTGTCTTTCTGCTTCTATCCTCACTTTGGTTTTAATCTTACTTTACAAATATATTCAATTCTTAAAATTTTTGCTCATTTTCCTAAAAACATATTGGTTGAGTGGAACTTAGATTTCATAGGAAGGGCTTATGGGTATGATTTTCCACAAATTTCCTACATCTGTGCATGTTTGCTGCTGCTAAATTGCTTCAGTTATGCATGTTTATATCAGTTTTATTATAGCCTTAATACTTAAAGAATACTTAATATTTTGCTGAGTACAACACAGCTGTTACATAATCTCTCTCCATTGGGTTCTAAACAGTGGTGCTTCACTATTGTCTTGCTCTCCATTAATGTTAAAAAGTCTGATGGCAACCTGAATTTTTGGTTTTTTATTTGCCCCCAAACTTTATGATATATATAGTGTAACTTAAAAATGTACAGTGTGTTGACTTGATACACATATATTGCAATATGATTACCATGGAGTGTTATCTAACACCTATATCACATCACACCATTGCATTTTCTTTTTTATAATGAGAACATTTTCTACTCTCTTACCAGGTTTCATGTACATAATACAGTACTGTTATCTGTAACCACAATGTTGTGCATTAGATCTCCAGAAGTTATTCACCTTCTAACTGGAACTTTGTACTCTGACTAACATCTCCCCATTTCTCCCAGTCCTCACCCTCTGGCAACCTCCATGCTGTTCTGTTTTCACAAGGTCAGATTTCTCACACTCCACATATAAATGATATGCTGCATGTGTCTTTTCTTGTCTAACATTTCATTTAGTTTAATGCTCTCAAAGACTGCCTGTGTTGTCACAAATGGACATTTGTTCTTTCTCATGGCTGAATAATATTCCAATATCATCCATTCACCCATTGACAGATACGTAAATTGGTTTCATACTTAGCTGTTTTGGAGTAATGCTGAAATAAATACGGGGTTGTAGATATCTTNTGTTGTCACAAATGGACATTTGTTCTTTCTCATGGCTGAATAATATTCCAATATCATCCATTCACCCATTGACAGATACGTAAATTGGTTTCATACTTACTGTTTTGGAGTAATGCTGAACTAAATACGGGGTTGTAGATATCTTCTTCCTATCTTATTTTCATTTCCTTTGGATATATGCCCAGAAATTAAATTGCTGGATCACAATATGGTTCAAATTTTAATTTTTTGAAGAACCTCAATAATTTTATCCATGGTCGATATATCAATTTATAGTCCCAATAGTGCAGAAGATATTTTTGCTCTGCATCCTTGCCAATGCTTGTTTTCTCTCTGATGATAGCCATTCTGATACATATGAAGTGACATTTCATTGTGATTTTGACTTGTATTTGCATTTAATATTAGCATAACAAATATATGACTTTCTCATTCTGTAGGTCACTTTTTCATTTTGTTGATGACTTCCTTTGCTGAGCAGAGGCTTTTCGTTTCATATAGTTGCACTGATTTATTTTTTGCTTTGTTGCTTGTATTTCTGGTGTCGTATGTCTATTTTTATGCTGGGACCATATTGTTTTGATTGCTATTGCTTTGCAGCATAGTTTGAGATTTCTTGAAATTTTGACAGGGATTGCATTCAGTCTACAGATGGCATTGGAAAGTATTGACATTTTAACAATTATTCATTTTCTGACCCATGAAAATGGGATATCTTTATATTTGTTAGTGTCTTCTTCAATTTATTTTATTAGAGTCTTTAGTGTAGAGATCTTTCAATTCTTTGGTTAGATTTACCTCTAAATATTTTATTGTTTTTTATGCTATTGTGAATGAGATTATTTTCTTCATTTCTTTTTCAGATATTTCATTGTTAGTGTATAGAAATGCAATTGACTTCTGTATATTGGCTTTCTATCCTTCAATTTTATTGAATTTGTTGATTGAGTCTAACAGGATTCTATAGGATTTTCTCTATATATGATCATATTAACTACAAATACAGATGATTTTACTTCTTCCTTTCGGATTTGGATACCTTTTATTAATTTATTTTGTCTGATTGCTCTAGCTAGGACTTCTAGTACTATGTTAAAAAAAGGAATGGTGAGAGTGGGTACCCTTTACTTGTACTGATTATAGAGAAAAAGCTTTCAGTCTTTTACTATTGAGTATGATGTTAGCTCTGGGCTTGTCACAAAGGTAGTAGCAATGGGTGTCGTGACAAAAGGGGTAATATTTTACATAAATTTGGGAGAGCAAGTTGACAAGATTTGCTGATAGACTTTGGTATCAAGTGTACAAGAAAGGAAAAACAAAAAAACAAGACAAACTTCAATTATTTTGGCTATGCCAGTGGATGAGTGAGGTTGCCATTTACTGAGCTAGGGAAGTATGTGAAGTGAAGTGAAGTGAAGTGAAGTCGATCGGTCGTGTCTGACTCTTTGAGACGTCATGGACTGTAGCCTACCGGGCTCCTCCGTCCATGGGATTTTCCTGGCAAGAATACTGGAGTGGGTTGCCATTTCTTTATCCAGGGGAACTTTCCGACCCAGGGATCGAAGCCAGGTCTCCCACATTGTAGGCAGATGCTTTACTGTCTGAGCCACAAGGGAAGTATGGAATAGAGGAAATTTACATTCAGAAAGTAGTTTTTGTTGTTGTTAGGTCTTAACATCCACATGCACATATCAGATACACAGGTGGATATAAATCCTGAGATTAAGGAGAAAGATCAGGAATAGAGATAGAAAGTTGATAGTTTTCTTGGCTAGACAATAGAGGTGAAATGAATATTATTTATTATCTGTCTTAAAAATTGCTGGAAGTAGGATAACATTATTTTTACTTTTTAAAAAGTTGAGGCAAAACTCATTTTGGTGAATACTCTTTAAGAGAAAGAATTGTTCCATTTGGTTTTGTGTCCCCATCTCAGATGGTAAAGAACCCACCTGCAATGATGGAGACCCAGGTTAATTCCTGGGTCAAGAAGATCCCTTGGAGAAGGGAATGGCTACCCACTCCAGTGTTCTTGCCTGGAGAATTCCACAGAAAGAGGGGTCTGGCAGGTTACAGTCCATGGGATCACAGAGAGTCAGACACAACTGAGCAACTAACGTTTGGGCTTCCCTGGTGACTCAGACAGTAAAGGATCTGCCCACAATGCAGGAGACCCAGCTTTGATCCCTGTGTTGGGAGAATTCCTGGAGAATGGAAAGACTACTCACTCCAGTATTCTTGCCTGGAGAATTCCATGGACGGAAGATCCTTGTAGGCTACCGTCCATGGGTTCGCAGAGAGTTGTGCATGGCTGAGTGACTAACACTTTCACTTTGTCCACCTCCTAAATATTGAAATTTTTGTTAAATATACCTTGAAATAATGCATACATAAAAGAATTTTGAGTCTACTGACTTTTATGTCAGTAGTTTTTGTTTTTTATATATATGTATATCTACTCTTTTTCAATTTTTTTCCCATTTTGCTTATTACAGAATATTGAGCAGAGTTCCCTGTGCTATATAGTAGATCCTTATTAACCATCTATTTTATATATTTCAGTATGCATGGGTCAATTCCAATCTTTCAAAAACTAAAAAACAATAATCTAACATTCAGGTGTCATGAAAGATGCAAAATGAGTCATAAACAGATTCTGATTTTAAGAGATCTATATAATTTCATTGTTTACATGGCATGATGCTCATTCCATGGCTGCATGATGAGATGATTAATTTGTTAACTAGGCAGAAACAGAGGCTACTCTTTTACCACATATGCAGGGGTTTATGTTTCTCCATATTCTTTCAGTCATGGATCAGAGATTCAATTATATGAATCTTAGTTTAACAGTTAAACACAACAAAATGATTGAAGTAAATGAGGTAATCCACTAAAATCATGTCAAAGTAGTGTGTATTTATAAAAGCTCATGTATCCCAAGGCTCTTTATCTTTGTAGTCACTTTCAAATGATCTCCATCTTACCCTTACATTCTTTGTACCATCATAGCAACCCATATCCATTATTTCTTTATGGTTAAAAGGATAGATTCTGAATCAAACCACTTAGTTCCAGATTCTTAGCCTAATTAAATGTTAGTTTGTTCATATGTGATATGAATATAGTTGTAATAGTTAACTAATGATGTTGGTGAGAACATAACTGAGAAAAACATGAAAAATGTAAAACATAGAGTGACATGAATGATAACCAAGATATATCTTAGTAATTATTACAAAATGTCCAATTTTTTCTTCAAAAATTACAATTTAATTTTACCTACACACTTATTTTCCCTTTTTTCCTATTTCAAATTATTTACTACATTAATAGTACATTAATAATACACCAATTAGGGATGTAGGTTTCAAACAATTCAGTAATTTATGTCACAATGGAATTTATAGGAAGGATATCAGAGAGCTCAGAGAATTGACAGAAATTTTGGTGAACCAGGTGTGAAAAATGGACATAAATTAAGAAAGGATAAGCTATGGAGAAGTTTGTCAAAACAAGGTCACAAAAAGAGTTGTATTAAGAATGCCATCGCTGGACACTCATTATTATATAATGGCATCCTTATGTCATTTCACCATAATTCAAAGTCCTCAAATTTATATATATCATATATCTGTGTTTTCAAATTGGCTGATATTGAAATCACCTGGATAGAGGTTGTATTAAAAATATATATGTTTAGATCTCATTTTCAGAGCTTTTAATTTAATTGATATAAATTGAAGCCTGGATAATGGGATTTTTTTCCTTTTTTTTTGCATTTTTAAGTTTCTATTGAAATACTGTATGATGACAAGTAAACTTGATGTAGAGTTTTTTTTAGTTTCACATATATGGTACTTATTATAGCATCTTTACAGCTCCCTAGATTAATGTGTGGCAAAATTTGATATTTACCATTCTGGATCATAGAAAACAAGAAAGAGTTGAAATTCTCAAATGACTTTACATGTACTGTATGTTAATTGCTTGATTCCTTCATAAATTGCTATTTTTCAAAATAATTCTAGAAAGTTAAAAAACAAAGAGAAGTGTGTTACGAGAATTATCCATAATCTCCTGTTAAATGATAATTTCTGTAAATATTTTCACATTTTTCTTCAGATATTGCACTTTGTGTGATATGTGATGTATGTCTATGGGGGAGGTAATCTCAAATTCTCATACGTAATTTGGTTCATAATATCAAGAGTTGAAGTTTCATGGTTGCTGTCTCTTCAGAACAGAATTTTTCCTTGTTGAGTTGTGTCTTCTAAAGAGAAGACTGCCAAAGGTTAAGGATTAATTCAGCTAATGAACTGTGAATACTGGTAAATCGACAATTCAATGGGCAATGACATTCAGTGATGCTCTAACACCTGCTATCTTCAGTTCAGTCAGTTCAGTCACTCAGTCATGTTTGACTCTTTGCAACCCCATGAATCACAGCATGCCAGGCCTCCCTGTCCATCACCAACTCCCGGAGTAAACTCAGACTCACGTCCATCGAGTCAGAGATGCCATCCAGCCATCTCATCCTCAGTCGTCCCCTTCTCCTCCTGCCCCCAATCCCTCCCAGCATCAGAGCCTTCTCCAGTGAGTCAACTCTTNTCAATCCCATTCACCAATGCAACAAAAAGAATTAAATATCTAGGAATAAACTTACCTAAGGAGACAAAATAACTGCACACAGGAAATTATAAGACACTAATGAAAGAAATCTGAGATGACACAAATAGAATTATAAGACACTAATGAAAGAAATCAGAGATGACATAAACAGATGGAGAGATATTTCATGTTCCTGGGTAGGAAGAATCAATACCAAATGCAATCTACAGATGCAATGTGATCCCTATCAAATTACCTATGGCATTTTTCACAGAACTAGGACAAAAATGTTCACAATTCATATGGAAACACAAAAGACCCTGAATAGCCAAAGCAGTCTTGAGAAAGAAGAACAGAGCTGGAGGAATCAACCCTCCTGACTTCAGATTATACTACAAAGTTATAGCCATCAAGACAAAATGGTACTGGCACAAAAACAGAAGTATAGACCAATGGAACAAGATAGAAATCCCACAAATAAACCCACACACCTATGGGTACCTTATTTTGGACAAAGGAGGCAAGAATATACAATGGGGCAAAGATAGCCTATTCAGTGAATGATGCTGGGAAAACTGGATAGCTATGTGTAAAAGAATGAAATTAGAACATTTCTTATCACCATACACAAAGATAAACCCAAAGTGGATTAAAGACCTAAATGTAAGACCAGATAGTATAAAATTCTGAGAGGAAAACATAGCAGAACACTCGACATAAATCAAAGCAAGATCCTCTAAGACTCACCTCCTAGAGTAATGGAAAGTAAACAAGCAGGACCTGATTAAACCTAAAAGCTTTTACACAGCAAAGGAAACTATAAGCAAGGTGAAAAGACAGCCCTCAGAATGGGAGATAATAATAGCAAATGAAACAAGTGATGAAGGATTCAGTTCAGTTCAGTTCAGTTGCTCAGTCATGTCCAACTCTTTGCGACCCCATGAATTGCAGCATGCCNCCCTAAAGATAAGATCAGAAAATTACTAGAGCTAATCAGTGAATTTAGCAAAGTTGCAGGATACAAAATAAATACACAGAAATCACTTGCATGTCTATATACTAACAATGAAAAGTTAAAAAGAGCAAGTAAGGAATCAATCCCATTCACCAATGCAACAAAAAGAATTAAATATCTAGGAATAAACTTACCTAAGGAGACAAAATAACTGCACACAGGAAATTATAAGACACTAATGAAAGAAATCTGAGATGACACAAATAGAATTATAAGACACTAATGAAAGAAATCAGAGATGACATAAACAGATGGAGAGATATTTCATGTTCCTGGGTAGGAAGAATCAATACCAAATGCAATCTACAGATTCAATGTGATCCCTATCAAATTACCTATATCATTTTTCACAGAACTAGGACAAAAATGTTCACAATTCATATGGAAACACAAAAGACCCTGAATAGCCAAAGCAGTCTTGAGAAAGAAGAACAGAGCTGGAGGAATCAACCCTCCTGACTTCAGATTATACTACAAAGTTATAGCCATCAAGACAAAATGGTACTGGCACAAAAACAGAAGTATAGACCAATGGAACAAGATAGAAATCCCACAAATAAACCCACACACCTATGGGTACCTTATTTTGGACAAAGGAGGCAAGAATATACAATGGGGCAAAGATAGCCTATTCAGTGAATGATGCTGGGAAAACTGGATAGCTATGTGTAAAAGAATGAAATTAGAACATTTCTTATCACCATACACAAAGATAAACCCAAAGTGGATTAAAGACCTAAATATAAGACCAGATAGTATAAAATTCTGAGAGGAAAACATAGCAGAACACTCGACATAAATCAAAGCAAGATCCTCTAAGACTCACCTCCTAGAGTAATGGAAAGTAAACAAGCAGGACCTGATTAAACCTAAAAGCTTTTACACAGCAAAGGAAACTATAAGCAAGGTGAAAAGACAGCCCTCAGAATGGGAGATAATAATAGCAAATGAAACAAGTGATGAAGGATTCAGTTCAGTTCAGTTCAGTTGCTCAGTCATGTCCAACTCTTTGCGACCCCATGAATTGCAGCATGCCAGGCTTCCCTGTCCATCACCAACTCCTGGAGCCTACCCAAACTCATTGAGTTGGTGATGTCCTCCAATCATCTCATCCTCTGTCATCTCCTTTTCTTCCTGCCCTCAATCTTTCCCAGCATCAGGGTCTTTTCCAATGAGTCAGCTCTTCACATCAGGTGGCTAAAGTGTTGGAGTTTCAGCTTCAACATCAATCCTTCCAATGAACACCCAGGACTGATCTCCTTTAGGATGGACGGGTTGGATCTCCTTGCAGTCCAAGGGACTCAAGAGACTTCTCCAACACCACAGGTCAAAAGCATCAATTCTTTGGCACTCAGCTTTTCTTATAGTCCAACTCTCACATCCATATATGACCACTGCAAAAACAATAGCCTTGATGAAACGGACCTTTGTTGGCAAAGTAATGTCTCTGCTTTTTAATATGCTGTTTAGGTTGGTCATAACTTGCCTTCCAAGGAGCAAGCATCTTAATTTCATGGCTGCAAACACCATCTGCAGTGATTTTAGAACCCAGAAAAATAAAGTCAGCCACTGTTTCCCCACCTATTTGCCATGAAGTGATGTGACTGGATGCCATGATCTCAGTTTTCTAAATGTTGAGTTTTAAGGCAACTTTTCACTCTCCTCTTTCACTTTCATCAAGAGGCTTTTTAGTTCTTCTTCACTTTCTGCCATAAGGGTGGTGTCATCTGCATATCTGAGGTAATTGGTATTTCTCCTGGCAATCTTGATTCCAGCTTGTGCTTTATCCAGCCCAGCGTTTCTCATGATGTACTCTGCATATAAGTTAAATAAGCAAAGTGACAATAAACCGCCTTGGCATACTCCTTTTCCTATTTGGAAGGATTAGTTTTAGTTTTTAACTAATGTAGTCAGTAATGCACATTTGAACAGCTAATAATACCACCAGGACATAGCCTAATGACAGATCTTTTTTACCTTTGGTTTATCATTGAATTTAGCCAAAGAGAGATTCAACAGAAAACTGGAGAGTGGAAAATAGAAAAGTTAAGGGATTTAATCTCTTGGCTCACTTACTGCCCAGGAACAGGCTGGCATTGGCTGCCATCATGAGGGACACAGCCTCAGTGGAACAACCCTTCCTTAAAGCAGCAGGTCTCACTTTATTCTGGTAACCACTCCCTCTCCTTCCATCTTAGGATGGTAGTGACTTCCAGATGTTACTAACCTGAGGTTACATCACCATCTGTCACCCTTAATTTGATATTCCTTACACTGTTCATAGCTTTGTAAATAGTCCTTTGTCTTCTATAACCTGTTTTGATTGGGCCATCTCATTCCTGCCAAAGCACTAGCCATTATAATGCGCCTAATTATTTTACATAATATTTTATGTTTTTTAACTAAATGTTTATATAACAGAAGCAAGTAACTGAGAGAAACAAAGGATGTAATATTATTTTTGTAATAAGCTGAGGACAGTCAAGAGATCTGAGTGAGGCAGCATATCTCTTTTTCCCCTTGTTCTCCTGAATGTCTTCACATACCCTCTAGGTGCCTGTCTCCACACTCATCAGGCATATACCATGGTGATTCATCCCCCATGGCCCAGAGCTCATGCTTCAATACTAAGAGCAATGCCATACTAGCATCCTATTGAATATTTGCCTGACTCTTCTAAAGATTTTATATGTACCAACCCAATTAATCCTTACACCCCCACTTATCAGTCCTTTTCACAGAGAAAGACACTGGGCCTATAGCAGTTAAGTTGTTTTTACTGGTCATACCACTGGACATTTAAAAGGTGGGGTTCCAACACAGAGAATGTGGCTCCAGCATCTGTTCTTATCATCCTGTCCTATGAACTCTTTTTTTTAAGATGTACAACATGATGATTTTACACTGTAAAATGTTACCACTGTCAAGTTAATTAACATATTCATCACTTTACATGGTTAACTTTTTGGGTGTGTAGTGAGGACTTTCAAGATCTACTCTCTCAGCAAATTTCAAGTAAACATTACACTATTACTAACTTTAGTCACAATGCTGTACAATAGGTCACCAGAAGTAATTAATCTTATAACTGAGTGCTTGTACATTTTGACCAGCATCTCCCATTCTGCCATGTGCCTGCTCAGTTGTTCTCTCTGATTCTCTGTGTTTGACATTTTTAGATTAAAAAAGTGATATGTGAGATCGTACAGTACTTTTCTTTCTGTATCTGGTTTATTCTGCTTATACTAATTCTTAACATGATCATATTTATTCACAGTATAGGCAGATAAACAATTCCATGTTTACATTACTTTGTTTTTAATCTGCAAAATGTATAGCAATACCCTACCCAAGACATGGTTATTGGAATGGCAGCTTTGGAAAATGAAGGCCAATGCAGGGAGATGTATAAAATAATCCATCTCCCTTTGACTTTTGGAAAATCATTCAACTTCTGCATTCTTAAGTTGTTCAACTGTAAAGCAAAAGGTTGAATTAAACCCATGAAGAAAAGAGAACACTACTGAAGTGTGAATAAGATAATCAGGAGATAAGGATGAAGGTGAACAAAATTAGTAGAAGATTATTCCAGCTACAGTAAGAAATTTAAGAGAAAATAATGACACTGTAGAATTTCAAGCTAAATTAGAAGCAGCACCATATAAAAACAGTAGTAAAGTAAACAGAATTTGACTTTAAACAGGCTGGAAAAAATAATCTTTAAAAATTCAAAGAACTGGATAGGCAGGCAACTGAAATCTAAAATATAAAAAGAATCAATCAAATGAAATACAGAAAAGGTCCAAATTTAAACAGAATAAAGTTTTTCCAAATTAAATACAAAAGCCAAGAAAATAAAAAACTCATTGATTTTCAGAAAAGTATCAAACAAGTATAGAAAATGGGTAAAATAATGCTGAGGTTCTCAAATTTCAAATAGAAAGAATCTTATAAGTGTCCAGAGAATAAAAGCACCAGTTGCAGAAGAATATATAAATTATCTAATAAAATATTAGTCATTAAACACAAAATTAAACCACACAAAAAAATGAATAAATACAGTATTCCATTAAAAATCAGAAAAAGATCCAATAAAATACTTGAAAAAGAAAAATGGTATTAACTAAATATGATTTGAAAAGTTAGTGAACTGCAAAGAAACTGGTTACCCAATCAACAAGTAGAAATTAATATTTAAGAAAACACTATTCTCACTAAAAATTAGGGGTAATATTCTATAATATATCTGTTCTATTACAAAATAAGCCAATTTTACAATAATGAAAGAGAAAAATAATTCTAATAATACTACTTGCAAACTTAGGGTAAGGTGAATTTTTGGACCATGAAGATAGAGACAGGATACCACTCTTTACATGGTGACAATATACTAAAACTGTTGCCAAGCTACATTCTTGTGAAAGTCTAGCCCTACAAACCCAAATAAATCAACCGAAAGCAAATGCTTCATAAAAAGTTGATAGCTTCTGTATTCTGAAATACACTTAATATACTTGTTTTCCTGCTCTATATAGAACATATTGGTTGGGAAATTTTTTTAATTAATAAACAAAACCTCTCCTGAGAATTCCCTGAAGAACTTGCCACTTGTATCAATAAGTGAAGCTACTGACAAATGAACAGGATTTCTTTACCTAAAATACTCTTAGGAAGCGTTACTTGACTGCATGTTTCAGAGTATTTGTTAGTCTTTTTCTGCAGAACTTTGTTAACTGTGGCTGTCAGTAAGTCATCACAATCACTGACAAAACCTGTCAGCTTTCAGTGCTCATAAATCTATTAGTCTTCTCACCAGTGAATGGAGTATTTTAACAATTCATTTCTTAGGAATAAATTAGAGGATATAGGGAATAGACTCAGTATTTTTGTCTTTCCAGAATCGTCCCACCATCACCCTTTTTTTAAGGAATTACTCCTTCACCATTGCACCCAAATGTTTCCTCCCGAGTTTATTAATCACTATATATCATATCGCCCCAGAATATAGTGCTTTGTCTGAATATGGGCACGTGACCAAAACTAAGCTAATGGAGCCTTCCTTTGGGATTTTTCTAAATTCCTTTTCCTCTCTGGAGGTAAAATTGTAACAATATGGCTTCTGCCTGATTAAAACCACTACTCAAGGAGAAAAAAGGAAAAAAATAAAAGACCAGAGAAAGACAGAAAAAAGCATGGTGCATCCAGTTGTAATTCTGACAGCCCCTAATGTTGTTCTTCACATTTGGGAGAATCTTGGTTCTCCCTATGATTATGTTAACTCGGAACTGTTTTTCAGGAAAAGAACTCGTTTCATACATCATGAGGTATTTATTTATTTATTTATTCAA
>SJYV01003225.1:429094-462740 GCA_006410875.1 Neotragus pygmaeus
ATGAGATGGATGAAACTGGAGCCTATTATACAGAGTGAAGTAAGCCAGAAAGAAAAACACCAATACAGCATACTGACACATATATACGGAATTTAGAATGATAGTAAGGACGACCCTGTATGTGTGACAACAAAAGGACACAGACATAGACAATGGACTTTTGGCCTCAGAGGGAGTAGGAGAGGGCGGGATGATCTGGGAGAATGGCACTGAAGCATATATACTGTTATGTAAGAAACGAATCACCAGTCTCTATTTGATACAGGATGCAGGATGCTTGGGGCTGGTGTACGGGGATGATCCAGAGAGACGTTGCGGGGTGGGAGGTGGGAGGGAGATTCGGGATTGGGAGCTTGTGTGTACCTGTGGTGGATTCATGTCGATGTATGGCAAACCCAATAGAGTATTGTAAAGTTAAATTTAAAAATAAATAAATAAATTAAAAAAAAAAAAGAAAACACTATTCTCACTAAAAATTAGGGGTAATATTCTATAATATATCTGTTCTATTACAAAATAAGCCAATTTTACAATAATGAAAGAGAAAAATAATTCTAATAATACTACTTGCAAACTTAGGGTAAGGTGAATTTTTGGACCATGAAGATAGAGACAGGATACCACTCTTTACATGGTGACAATATACTAAAACTGTTGCCAAGCTACATTCTTGTGAAAGTCTAGCCCTACAAACCCAAATAAATCAACCGAAAGCAAATGCTTCATAAAAAGTTGATAGCTTCTGTATTCTGAAATACACTTAATATACTTGTTTTCCTGCTCTATATAGAACATATTGGTTGGGAAATTTTTTTAATTAATAAACAAAACCTCTCCTGAGAATTCCCTGAAGAACTTGCCACTTGTATCAATAAGTGAAGCTACTGACAAATGAACAGGATTTCTTTACCTAAAATACTCTTAGGAAGCGTTACTTGACTGCATGTTTCAGAGTATTTGTTAGTCTTTTTCTGCAGAACTTTGTTAACTGTGGCTGTCAGTAAGTCATCACAATCACTGACAAAACCTGTCAGCTTTCAGTGCTCATAAATCTATTAGTCTTCTCACCAGTGAATGGAGTATTTTAACAATTCATTTCTTAGGAATAAATTAGAGGATATAGGGAATAGACTCAGTATTTTTGTCTTTCCAGAATCGTCCCACCATCACCCTTTTTTTAAGGAATTACTCCTTCACCATTGCACCCAAATGTTTCCTCCCGAGTTTATTAATCACTATATATCATATCGCCCCAGAATATAGTGCTTTGTCTGAATATGGGCACGTGACCAAAACTAAGCTAATGGAGCCTTCCTTTGGGATTTTTCTAAATTCCTTTTCCTCTCTGGAGGTAAAATTGTAACAATATGGCTTCTGCCTGATTAAAACCACTACTCAAGGAGAAAAAAGGAAAAAAATAAAAGACCAGAGAAAGACAGAAAAAAGCATGGTGCATCCAGTTGTAATTCTGACAGCCCCTAATGTTGTTCTTCACATTTGGGAGAATCTTGGTTCTCCCTATGATTATGTTAACTCGGAACTGTTTTTCAGGAAAAGAACTCGTTTCATACATCATGAGGTATTTATTTATTTATTTATTCAAATATTCATCCATTCATTGTTTATTTATTCATTCATTTATCCATCCATCCATTCATTCATTGTTGCAGTCAAGAGCTGTGCTGTACATAACAACTCTATTGCATGGGCTGGACTTGACAGATGGATTAGAAAGTTTCCCTTTCTCTTTTCTCACCATTAAATTTACTCTATGGACTTGCTCTTCTTTTCATCCAGAAATGACTTAGGCAGATCCAAAAGCATTTCCGGGAACTCTTAGATAATTGTGTCCAATCTTAACCCAAATTTGAAGCTTTTCCTCCCACTCCCATGATTTAGCCTGGTTCAGGTTTGGAATCTGCCATTGGATGAGAAAAAATAGTCAGTTTCACTTCTTTTTTCTATGCCTCATTTCTCACTCCCCACTTTTCTAATAAATATTTTTTATGCTTTCAGCCTTGAGTTAGGGAGGGATATGATTAAGGGGAAATGTCATGGTCTCACTTGGCCAATTTGTTGAATTCTGATAGTGGTATCCTCTGAAGGTGAAAGCAACACTGTCAAGACTTTTTTTTCGTGAGTTACTTGTATAGATTTTTAATAAATTCTCTTTAGGATTTAGGTACTTTCAGCTACACTTGCCACCTCTTAGATTATGTCTCCTCAGGCTGCCCAGTTTTGACTCCTTCATCAATCAGTGGGGCTTCTTCAAGTGTGTATCCTTGCTGAGATCCTTTTGCCTCTTCAGAACTTTGTCATGAGAGAGGTTCATTTTAAGACAACTCCAGCCATTCTCTTCTGCAGAGACTTCATTTTTATACGCCTCCAAATAGACACACACATACACACAGCCCCTGGGGGCAGTGCAGTTCCCGTTTATGGCAGTCGCTTCTCTGCTGTACTTGCCAGTAAGGACAGCTCTAGTCACATCCTCACAGTTTTAGACATTTTCTAGCAATTTCAGACATCTGAATGACTGCTCTCTGAGGTCAAAATTGTCTACATTCTAGCTTTTCTTTTTTTTTCTGCAAGTACACAGTTTCATTTTGGTTTGAATACCTATAGGTGAGGCATGTAATCCCCAACTGTATAGTTGCCACAAATACTATACTACTTGCAAATTTCATTTTCTTCCTTCCTGGACCAATAGCTCTCTAAAGAAAAGTTTGCCCAGATTCACTATGAAAAAAAAAATCACAACCTTATCACTTTCTGAAGATTCTATCACTAACTGAAAGGGATTTTTCACTATTATAGACATAGCAAGGTTTCTGTTTCAACCAGTTCACTCAGTATTTTTCATTATCTCAAGGAACATATGAAGACATTCAGTGAGACCTGAGAATTCCCAGAGAATGAACATTATTAATAGATAAACTACTCTAAAACAGGTTGAAATAACATTAAAGTTACTATATAAGTATACATCAAATACAAATAACATCAAACTAGTATACAAGTCACCTTAACAATACAAGGGCCATCCTTTTACCAGTTTTTGTCAAAAAAAGCCTGAACTCTAAAAGATAAATGTCACTTGAGGGCAAAAGTAGTGACCATTAGTGTGTCTGCACATTTGGAGTATGACTTTTTCCTTCTCTATTCTGAACTTTATATTCTAACACAAGAGCCAATCATAGGCAAGGGAAGAGGGAATGTTAAAACTTCAGTGCAAGTATTATGAACCACATCATCGTGATATGGGACATCACCTGAATAAATCACTGTATTACATCATATTAACTCACACTGGTGATAAGAATAGAAAATCTTCCTTAAGTAACTCCTGCCATGGATGTCCAACTAGAATATATCATACTGCAGATAAACATGGTGAAAAAACAAAGAACCACCAAACTTCTGGTCAGAAAACAGCCGATTATGCTTGGACAGTTAGCTTAATTTATAAAAGTATAACTGGTAAAAGTTTCAATTAAGAAGGAAAGAACTAAAATGAAAAGTTAAATTCTTCCCCCTCCTTAAACCTCCACTACCGTTTCTCAGAAAGTACTGCTGCTAACTAATGTTTAGCTGTTTCTGGTATATCTTTCCAAAAATCTTTGTCATTTACCAAAATTTTATCATTTCTAATTAAATGATATGCTATATATTACTCATTAATTTACTTTTCATTTTGCTTAATAATGTACCTCAACAAGCCTTTTAAATCAGCATAAGTAGGTCAAATTGATTATTTTTAATGGACACATAAAATAGTTGCTAACTTAGGAAACTATATCTATATATCAGGCCTTTTAAAAAATACCATATATGTATTATCTTAATCCTTGAAACAGCCTTATATGCAAGGTACCATTATTATTATTCCAATTTACAAATGAAAGAAAAGTGGCAAAGGGAAGTTGAGCAATGTATTCCAGATTACACAGCATAGCTAGCTGACGTTTCAAGTCAGGGAGCCTGGCTTCTAGATTGTCCCAAATAATAGTCCTCTATTATTCATACTAATGTACCACAAGGTTGGGGTGTGTGTGTGTATGTGAAAAAGAAAAGGTTGGGTTGAATGGAGAGAAAGAGTGAAAGAAAGTGAAAGACCTCTCATTTTGTCCTATACAAGTAATGTATTGATAAGCAGTATATCTATTGAATTAATTTCTAGCATTAGAATTGCTGGGTCAAAGAGCATATGTATTATATATATATATCTATATATGCTCACACATACACATGGCATATGCATTATATACAACTGTATATGTATATCTATGTGTCTATATCTTATGTGCCTATGTATAGCAATTATATATATGCATATATCTCTTAATTTCATTTGTACCTTAATCACCTACTCAGTTCAGTTCAGTTCAGTCGCTCAGTCATGTCCGACTCTTTGCGACCCCATGAATCGCAGCACGTCAGGCCTCCCTGTCCATCACCAACTCCCGGAGTTTACTCAAACTGATGTCCATCAAGTCGGTTATGCCATCCAGCCATCTCATCCTCTGTTGTCCCCTTCTCCTCCTGCCTCCAATTCCTCCCAGCATCAGAGTCTTTTCCAATGAGTCAACTCTTTGCATAAGGTGAGCAAAGTATTGGAGTTTCAGCTTTAGCATTAGACCTTCCAAAGAACCTATATATACATACTAAAAATTTATTCCAAATATTGTACCAATTAACATTGTGTTCAGTCACTAAGTCGTGTCCAACTCTTTGGAACCCCATGGAGTGCACCCTGCTCAGTTCCTCTGTCCATGGAATTTTTCAAGCAAAAACACTGAAGTGGGTTGCCATTTGGTACTCCAGGGGATCTTCCTGACCCAGGGGTCAAGCCCATATCTCTTGTGTCTCCTGCATTGGCAGGAAGATTCTTTACCACTGAGCCACCTGGAAGCCCACCAATTAACATTCAGTTCAGTTCAGTTCAGTCGCTCAGTTGTGTCTGACTCTTTGCGACCCCATGAATCACAGCATGCCAGGCCTCCCTGTCCATCACCAACTCCCGGAGTTCACTCATACTTGCGTCCATCGTCATTGATGCCATCCAGCCATCTCATCCTCTGTCGGCCCCTTCTTNATCAGTGAGTTCATGGTTCACGTATTGCTGAAGCCTAGCTTGGAGAATTTTGAGCATTACTTTACTGCTAGGTAATTTTGTCAATATTCCCAACATTCTTTTATACTTTTGAAATGTGTTTAGTCTAACAAGTAATAAAGGGTATATATTTTCCAATTCATTTCTGTTTAATCAAAAGCAAAGTTGAGCACCCCTAGACTGTAAGCCACATGGCAAGAGGAGCCAAATGATACCCAACTACATTATAGCACATAGCCATGCTTAACAAAACTAGTTGAGCTCCTGAAATCAAAGTATAAGGCCTCAACAGATTTTGAGGTTATCTCACAGATGTCTGGTTCTGTATCTTTTTGGGATGATATGTAAATATTTTGTTAGAAAAATTCCCATAAGCAAACATAAAATACTCACTTAAATGCATGATTTTCAATTACATTTTAAGCCTAAAACCTCTTTGGCTACAAGAACTGCTTATGTTCTGGCTGTTTCTCCCTCTTGTTTTGATCCCAAAGCAGATGCAGGTTGCAGGTTGCATCTGTTTCCCTACACTGTTAAGATATGAGATATTAGAACTGAATGAACTAATCAAATGTAATTCCATTAGAATAAAGATCATATCTCCAATTGCTTAAGCCAACCAAGGGCAAAGCAGATAAGAATAAAGGGCCCAGTGTTTGAAGAAGTGAAATGCTAACACATGCTTTGATCCAATCTGATAATGTGAACAACAGAAGCACGGACAATTAGAGTGACTTAAAAGAGGAGCTCAGATCAAACTAGATCAAACTGATTATGACCAAGGTGGCAACAACCATGTTATGTCCAACATGGAACTATTGTACGCTGGGAGATTGGTACAAAGAAATTTGCGGAGTTTCAAACTGAAAAAAAAATTTTTTTTTTAAATCAGCTTTCCCAGTGCTTACCATTAACAGAGAGATTGACTAATTCATATACAGGAAGCTTGCATTGAGACCCATTGCTTTGTAAGAATTCCAGTGTTTGTACAGTCTATCACGTTTGTATCTGGCTTAACCCCATGGCTGCTCTCTACTTGATAAATATGTGATTACTTTCTTTTTATATAAATGGTTTCTTGTTTCAAAGTAAAAGTCTTATTTCAGTCTCTCACTAATTCATAAAACATTTCATGAACAAATGATAGATCACAAGCATTTATATAACTAAGAAATCATTTTAAGTTTCAAACTATTAAGTTTTCCAGCCATGCCTGGTGTAGGAAAGATTGACTAATAATTCTTGCTGTGCTTCTGGTGAAATTATTGAATAATTCAAATAAGAGATTATCTAAAGCAATGCTGCTGAAAGGAGGTGGCTGGATAAGTGACTTGGTGATTCATTAGCCTATAGTTTCTTCTTGCTGCATATGAAAATAGTGAAGCAAGAGTAATGCCTTTTGATAATTTCTGTAGGGGAGACTCTTTTTCAGGAGATATCACCCAAAGGTGATAACAATCAGAGTATTTTGTCTTGTTATGTTGTTAGACTGCTTTATGATAATTTCATTGTTAAAGAAGCCAAGTATCGCTCAAGATTTTTTATCAGAGGAATTGCTTGAACTTGTCTCCTCACCAACTCCAGAAAGCTTCACTGTTGCATTTACTGCTCCCAAGTTCTCTACACAGTTATCCTTCTCCTGAGTGCCCGCTTCACATACAACAGTTTTGGCCAGGTTCAAAGAGCATTCATGTGTATTTCCCTATTTGCCTGACTCTGCTTCAAAAGAGGAATCTAAGGTTCCAAAACTTTCAGATACTCAACAAAGTAGAGTTCAGGCATTTCTAACACTTCTTCGCAGTTACTAAAAATCAAGGTGGTATTCACTGTTCACATGATTAGAAGGAAAGCTGTCACTAAACCTAGAGATTGAGCTGTATGTACTATGAAAGATCTTACTATGACAGAATCCCTATTGTTTACAGAAGTATAATTGAGTTACAATATGGTCAAGAAGCCACAGTTAGAACTGGACATGGAACAACAGACTGGTTCCAAATAGGAAAAGGAGTATGTCAAGGCTGTATATTGTCACCCTGCTTATTTAACTTATACGCAGAGTACATCATGAGAAACGGGCTGGAAGAAGCACAAGCTGGAATCAAGATTGCCAGGAGAAATATCAATAACCTTAGATATGCAGATGACACCCCCCTTATGGCAGAAAGTGAAGAAGAATTAAAGAGCCTCTTGATGAAAGTGAAAGAGGAGAGTGAAAAAGTTGGATTAAAGCTCAACATTCAGAAAACGAAGATCACGGCATCTGGTCCCATCACTGCATGGGAAATAGATGGGGAAACAGTGGAAACAGTGTCAGACTTTATTTGGGGGGGCTCCAAAATCACTGTNAGTCCAACTCTCACATCCATACATGACCACAGGAAAAACCATAGCCTTGACTAGACCTATTATACAGAGTGAAATAAGAAAATAAATTTTCTTTAGGACTTTTGGCCTCTGAGGGAGAAGGAGAGATGTGTATAAGAGACAGCTATGCAGGTCAGGAAGCCACAGTTAGAACTGGACATGGAACAACAGACTGGTTCCAAATAGGAAAAGGAGTATGTCAAGGCTGTATATTGTCACCCTGCTTATTTAACTTATACGCAGAGTACATCATGAGAAACGGGCTGGAAGAAGCACAAGCTGGAATCAAGATTGCCAGGAGAAATATCAATAACCTTAGATATGCAGATGACACCCCCCTTATGGCAGAAAGTGAAGAAGAATTAAAGAGCCTCTTGATGAAAGTGAAAGAGGAGAGTGAAAAAGTTGGATTAAAGCTCAACATTCAGAAAACGAAGATCACGGCATCTGGTCCCATCACTGCATGGGAAATAGATGGGGAAACAGTGGAAACAGTGTCAGACTTTATTTGGGGGGGCTCCAAAATCACTGTAGATGGTGATTGCAGCCATGAAATGAAAAAACACTTACTCCTTGGAAGGAAAATTACGACCAACCTAGATAGCATGTTAAAAAGCAGAGACATTACTTCGTCAACAAAGGTCCATCTAGTCAAGGCTATGGTTTTTCCAGCAGTCATGTATGGATGTGAGAGTTAAACTATAAAGAAAGCTGAGCACTGAAAAATTGATGCTTTTGAACGGTGGTATTGGAGAAGACTCTTGAGAATCCCTTGGACTGCAAGGAGACCCAATCAGTCCATCCTAAAGAAGATCAGTCCTGGGTGTTCATTCATAGGACTGATTTTGAAGGTGAAACTCCAATAATTTGGCCACCTGATGTGAAGAGCTGACTCATTTGAAAAGACCCTGATGCTGGGAAAGATTGAAGGCAGGAGGAGAATGGGACGACAGAGGATGAGATGGTTGGATGGCATCACCGACTCAATGGATATGGGTTTGAGTGGACTCCGGGAGCTGGTGATGGACAGGGAGGCCTGGCGTACTGCAGTTCATGGTGTCGCAAAGAGTGACTGAACTGAACTGATTATACTAGTTAATGGTATGCTTGTGTTCTTCCTCACTAGCTTTTGTGTATCTATTGTAGGTTTGTGGTTTTGGTTACTTGGAGGTCAGATATGTTGACATATATCTATTTTTTTTTAACTGATAGTCATTAAAATTCAAACACATTCTAGAAGATTCACATTTTTTTACTCCATTCTCTCTCATTTTGTGTTTTTAATATCATATTTTACATCTATGTGTCTATTCCAATATACTTGATTTCATCATTTTTGTCTTTAATCTTAACATTAGCTTATTGAAGGGGATCTATCACCTTTACTATATATTTGCCTTCACAACTGGAACTTCTTCTTTCCTATAAATTCTTACATTTTGTTATAACTTTTACTTTTCCACTTATAGAAGACCCTTTAACAATTCTTATAAGTTGGTTTAGTATTGGTATTGCTGCTAAGGAAAACAATATGGAGAATCCTCATAAAAATGAAAGACAGAGCAATCACATGATCCAGCATTTCCACTTCTGGGAATATATCTAAAATAAATTAAAACACTAACTTGAAAAGATATCTACATCCCTATGTTTATAGCAATCATCTGAAACAGCAAAGACATTAAAACAATGTTTATGGATGGATTTATGAATGAATTAAAAAGTTGTAGCATTTATATATATGCATATGTATATATATATATATATATATACACACAATATAAATTTTTATTTGTTTGTTTAGTTGCTAAGTCATGTTCAATTCTTTGTGACCCCATGGACCCCACCAGGCTTCCCTGTCCATGAGATTTTCCAATCAGAAATTCTGGGGTGGGTTGCCATTTCCTTCTCTAGTGGATCTTCCCAACCCAGAGACCAAACCTGCATCTCCTGCACTGCGAGGCAGATTCTTTAACACTA
Source organism: Neotragus pygmaeus (assembly GCA_006410875.1). Taxonomy (NCBI): domain Eukaryota; kingdom Metazoa; phylum Chordata; class Mammalia; order Artiodactyla; family Bovidae; genus Neotragus; species Neotragus pygmaeus. The sequence continues at coordinate 438,555 of SJYV01003225.1, forward strand.
AACCACCAAGGAAGCCCACAATAGAATATTATTCAACAATGAGTAATTCCTACCATTGAAATAATGTGGATGGACATTGAAGGCATTATGTTAGGTGAAATAAGTCAGAGAAAGACAAATACTGTAGCTGTCACATATATTTGAAATCTAAACTAAAGCAAAAGCAACAAATAAACAACAAAAAAAACCCAAACTCAGAGAAATGAAAGCTCAGATTTGTGATTACCAGAACTGGAAGATAGGAAGAGGATGAATTGGAAGATGGGTGTTCAAATGTACAGCTTGTTATAAGATAAATAAAAACTAGAGATGTAATATACAGCATGATGATTATAGTTAACACTGCTATATAATTAAAAGAAATGTTATTAAGAGTGTAAATTCTGAGAATTAGCATCACAAGTATAGAATTATTTTTCTTTCTTTTTTCTTTTTTTGCTTATTATATTTATACACAGTGAAAGATGCTAGCTGAAACTATTATGCTAATCATTTAACAATACATATAAATCAAACCATCATGCTATATGACTTAAACTTATACAGTGAGATATATCAACTATTTCTCAATAAAACTGGAAAAACAAGTAGTGTCCTTAAGTAGGGGTGAACCAAAAATTATAGAAGTAAGAAAAATGAGATTGTCTTCTGACATTTATATTGTAAAAATCAACACACAATCAATGAAAGCTGAGAGATGAGAATTTCTTTTAAGGACAGAGAGTCACTCTTGGCAAACAAGAATTGATTACTCTTGATTGAAGATGTCAACATTCCTGAAGGAAAAGAGAGTAATCTCCCAGGAGGTTGGTCATAAAATTTTACTGACAGAAGCAAACAAATGTAATAGCCATCGAACCCATATTCCCAGGAAAAGAAAAACTAGATAATGAGATTGAAACTTGTCATTATTGTTAACAAGGTCACCCATGTTGTGGAGATGAATTTATTACGTAAACCTGATGGTAATTACAATTCTATTCATCTACTGTTTCTTGTTCAGATTCCACATAACATTCTAATTATAATTTGCTTCCCTATGAAATCTGCCAACAGAGATAAAATAATGACTCTCATACTGCAAGCTACATGACAACTATAATTTAAGCATAAAATTAAGAAATTGGCATTCTGATTTTATCTGCAGTATCACAAATTTGATAAATGCAATTTTTCCCTGAGAAACATATCTGCTCTCTCAATTTAGTTTATGAGCTAGTATGCTTAAGGGGTAAATGCTGGGCATTGCAAAACTCACAAATATAAGAAACTAATAACTGCATTATAATATTTCCACTAAAATTATGGAGAAAACTTCCTGAAGCAATCTGCCCTGTCTGAACTTTCTGAAGCAGGAATAGCTGAGCATTTAGTGTGTTCTAGGCATCGTGTGAGATGTTCTATATGTGTTACTCATCTAAATTTCATGTGAACCCTGGAGAAATGTGTTATAACATGAATTTTATAAGAGAAGAAATTGAACATCAGAAATACAAGAAGGTTTGTTTTCTTTTGGCTTAGTGTACATCTGTGCCTCAGTGTTATACATCGATTCTATTTCAACTTTAACACTTTAGTGTCCCTGAATTCTACTCCTTCAAACCATGCATTATCAGATCCATGAATCTGGCACCAACTCCCTTTTACTGGGCCTACCATAGAAATTTCATTATCATCCTTCTTGCAATGCATGAAGCCTTCTTGCTAAACTCAAGAATATTTAGAAAATTGATGTGTGTGCACGTGTGTGCACAGTCGTGTCCAACTCTTTGCGACCCCATGAGAACTGCAGCCTCCCAGGCTCCTCTATTCATGGGATTTTTGAGGCAACAATACTGGAGTAGGTAGCCATCTCCTTCTCCAAGGGATTTTCCCTACCCAAGGACCAACCCCATGTCTCTTGCATCTCTTGCATTGCAGGCAGATTCTACCACTGGGAAGCCCAGAAACAGATAAGAAATCTCAGTGTTGGAACAACCCAAGAAGAAAATACATCTAAACCAAACAGGAGATCTATGATAAAACACTAAAATTCATCTGGATAGTATTTGCCTAGGTAAAAGAATAGTTAATGAATGAATGACAAAGAAAAATAAAATGAAACAGCTTAGAACCAAAAAAAAAAAAAAGTAACTTTGAGAAAATTATTTCTCAAATAAATAGATCAGGTCATCTATTTTTCAATTCTGTTCATTTATACTACCAAAATTTTAGTTGCCTATCAAAATGATTAACTCAAATTCCCTCAAGGCTTGAGGGGGTGTACAGGGGGAGCGAGTCTGAATGATTCACTCACAGAAGCACAGATACTGAGTAGTTCTGATGTGGTGTTTGGCCATCCTCAATTATCACTTATTTTTTCTGGGGGGAAAAAAGTCTTCAATCACCAGCAATAACTAGCCAACAAATAAGACCTTGCTTGTCTTGCAGTGCAAATCACATGCCAATTATATATGTCAGTGGCTGTGCTTAAAGACCCAGTAAAGAGCTAACTTATGAAGATCTTCTTTCAATTATCCTTGACTTTAAGCAAACAAACAAAAAGCAATAATTTAACAAACAGCCAGAGAGGAAGGTGAGAAATTGTCAGTTCTTCTTTTCATAGATATATCTTAGAGCTTGTTCTTTGAGAAATTCTGTCTAAAGAATTAGAGTTTCATACTAAGTATCTCTGGAAAGAGGTTAGCTGTTGCTACTGAATTTTGATAGTCTTTAGGTAAAGCAGTTGTAAAGTAAGAGACATTTCCTTTGTATTATGGATTTTGGCCACAGCTAGTCCTTGATAGAAGCCTTACCAGTGAGAAACCATACGTTTATTTATGCAACATCTAATCTGTATTGAAGGCCAAAACTGAGGCATTGGGAAAGTATTGTAGAATAAGAGAATATCTCAGTCAAGATACTTGGACCCAGAGAGTGAAACAAATGAGCACATGAACAACAATGATAACACTTTAACAGGTGTTCATCTTCAAAGCCATCAAGATATATACATTAAATATGCACAGCTTGTTTGTATGCCAGTAACGTCTGAATAGACACAAACACACTAAAATGCAATGAGACATGTTCTATTTCTGTAGTCCTACCATTCATGATCTGTGCAACGTCAAGAAAGCAGCTAACCTCTCCGATCTGTTTTTCTCTACATTTATCACAATTAGAAATATGTAAGCATAGTGAATTCAGTTGTATTTCCTAAAAAGACATGTCCATGCCTTAATCTGTAGAATCTGTGAATGTTCCCTTGCTCAGAAAAATGTGGTTGTAAATAAGCCAAAGATCTTGAGATGAATTCATCCTGAATTATTCGAGTGGATCCTAAGTCTAATGACAGGTTTCCTTGTAAGAGACACAGAGAGGATAAAGAAATATGATTACAGGGGCAGAGGTTGGAGTTATGTGACCACAACCTCAAGGAAGCTGGCAGCTACCAAAAGTTGGAAGAAGCAAGGAATGAAATCTCCCATATATCTTTAGGAGGGAGTGCAAACCTGCTGATACTATGATTTTAGACTTTTGGCCTCCAGAACTGAGAGAAAATAGAGTTATGTTGTTTCAAGTCACCACATTGATGTAATTTGCTATGGCAGCTCTAGGAAACTAATACAATTAGTAAAGGGCTCAAGACATTAACTGATGCCAAGTAGACATTCAACAATTGTATCTGGAATGATGAGGATCATATTTTCTTTTATAAATCAACAGATTCCAGGTATTCATTCAACTTGCATAGTCTTTTGTGAGACTTATCTTTAGATTGTTTTGACAGGCTTATAAGAAACATTTTTAAAACATTTACTTTAATGTGCCTTCCAATTCTATTGGCAAGCTGGTCTGGGATGTTTTTATCTATACATACACACGACTTTAATGATTACAGACATTTTCTTTTGCCTTTTAGTAAAAAAGCAAGGGAAAGCGAAAAGAAAGATAGAAGAAGGGATTAAAAATTATTCAGCCATTATAAATACATTTTAAAACTCATTTTGAATGTCAATAGCTGGTACATTGATGTAGGCAAGAACAAAGCATAATATTAGCATGTACAGCTCACTGATTCAGACAGTAGAAACTGTTTAAACCAGAGGCAAGAAAAGCTAATTATAAATATAATTAATATTGTTTTCATTGAGTTCATGGAAACTCGTCAAGGCTGGCATTCATTTAATTCCCCATGAGTGATAAGACAGAAAGATGACATACTATCAAGGCCACCAATATCTCATGCTGGAACTGGTTTGTGTATATAACATACTCAAAATTTGTGGGTGTAAGATTTCAAAGCCTGAACCTAAACCTTGGCATTCAAATTTGAAAGCTTAAGTAATTGCACATGTCTGAGAGATTAATAATCTGCAAGCAAGAGGACTAAGTGAATTTCTTTTTCTTTTTTTTTTTTTAAACTACAAAGTTTTGGTGATTTTGTGTGACACACTCTCAGTATATATAGACATATTTACAGCAAGTAATTGAAGTGTTTTGAATAATGACACTTATTTCACCACAGAAATTGCTTAGCAAAGAAATTACTTTCTTGACACAATAAAGAGATTGTCTCCAAGCAAAAATCAAGCAGGAACATCTACTTTTAAATGTGTATTAAGAACCAATGGGGAACCTGATGCTAAACCATTTGTAGATGACCTGCTTCTGGGTCGGGATTTTGTACATAGCAGAGTGGCTCCCTCGCTGCGATCAATTGAAAGTCAGCCCTTCACACAAGGGTTTGAAGGGAGAAAAAAAAAAAAAAGGGAAACCAGCAACAACCAAAAAAAGCCTAAAAGTTTTAAAAACCTTTGCCCAAATAATCAATTCTTTATTTTAAAGAAATAACCTCTAACACTGAAAAGAGTTTTACCTCTAATATTTTTATTACAACAGGAAGTAAAGTTTAAACCTCCCCGTCTAATAACAGGGTAGCAGTTATACAGTGGCGGTTGTTTGTTATTATGTTTCATAAACTAGTGGAGAAGAGGACTGAAGAAAGGAGAGTTATCAGAAACCAGTTTGAGTGAGTGACTAAAGATGAAGCTGGGAAGGAATTAATCCCATGGAGAAAATAAACCAAATATCCCAAACTTCACCAGGTAGTAAAGTTTGAGGGACAGAGCAAAGAATGACTCTAATCTGTCATTTGGAGTTTCCAGGTGGTGCTAGTGGTAAGGAACCCAGAGATTCAGGTTCGATCCCTGGATCAGGAAGATCCCCTAGAGAAGGGCGTGGCAACCCACTCCAGTATTCTTGCTTGCAGGATCCCATGGGCAGAGGTACCTGGTCGGCTGCAGTCCACAGGGTCTCACAGTGTTGGACAAAACTGAAGTGACTTAGCACGCATGCACACAACTGTCATTTGAGAATACTCTTTTCCCCTAGACTTCTGTGTTCCCAGTAAGTGGACCATTAGTTAAAAATAAAGCTGAGTCACTGCTCTGGTGTCAGGGCCCAACTTCTACTCTAGTATAACACAAGAAGTACCATTATTTTTCCCTCTGGGGCAATCTGTCTAGTATCTGTGGTGGTTTCTGAGATCTCTGGTAAGCTATTTACACACCTTGAATAAAGAAAAAGTAGCAGTCACACCACTTAGTAGAGGCTATAGTATGTGCCAATGACTTCCAGTAAATATGGAGAAAGTGTCCATCATTCTTCTAAAATACCCTGGAATCCAGGAGGAAGGATGGTAGTCAGAGGGCACAGAACTGCTTGGTGGACACCACAGTGACCAGAGAATATCAGTGGCCCTTGGCAATCATGTGAGAATAGATCAGATCCATATTCTTCAGGAAATGTAAAGTACTGTTCTGTGACCACTTGGGGACTATCCAAAATACATTCCAGAATCTAAGCAGGTTCTGAGAACTTACATAGGGAGGCAAGGACAAGAGCCAATAAAATTTGAATAAATAAATAAATATGACCCCATTTATACTCACAGGTCTTGAGAAACTTGGTGGCTAACATGTAAATAATTATATATTTGACAAATATATATTTTGACAATAAAATATGTAACCATTAAAAATAATTTTAGAAAGAATTCTAAATATAAATTTAAAAAGCTGTTTGCAATCATATATGTAAATAAATGTAAAATATCTAGTTATGTCTGTTTTTCTGTTTGTTATTGTAGCAGGCTAAAATGCTAAATGGATTTTAACCGTATCTAGAGATTGTGACCTAAGAATTAGGCTATATGAAGTACATGAAATTAACTCTGAGTGGATATATCTAGCACCTCAATATTACTTTGTATAGTATCATTACACCAACATTTTAGGTGTTTCTGGGAATAAAGTCTAGGAGTTTGTTAATATAATTATTTAATTCAATTTTAATGGAAATTTTGGTGGGAGCTGAGGATACCATGTAACACCCCAAGTCACCAAAGTCCATCCTGAGAAAGAAGAACAAAGCGAGAGGCATCATACATCTTGATTTCAAACTAATAGAAAGTCACAGTAGTTAAAATAGTATAGTACTGATTTAAAAACAGACACAAAGATCAATGGAACAGAATCAAGATTCCAAAGATAAATCCATGCATATATGGTCAATTAGTTTGTCACAAAGGAGCAAAGAATATTCAATGGGGAAAGAAGAGTCTCTAATAAAGGGTGATATGTGTAAACTGGATACCCACATACAGGAGAATGAAGGCGGATCCCCACCTTCTACTATACACAAATGTCAATTCAAAATGAATTAAAAGCTTGAATGTAAGACTGAAAGTCATAAAACTTCTAGAAGTAAACATAGGGGACAAGCTCCTTGACATTGGTTTTGGCAGTGATTTTTCGGTTTTTTTGGATAATAAAAGCAAAAATGAACAAGTGGGACTACATCAAACTAAAAAGTTTGTGTGCAGCAAAAGAATTCATTAACAAAATGAAAAGATAGCCTAAGGAATGGAGGGAAATATTTGCAAACCACGTATTCAATAGGCACTTAATATCCAAAATATATAAAGAACATGTATAGATCAATAGCAAAAAAAGAGTAAACAACTCAATTAAAAATAGGCAAAGGATCTAAGCAGACGCTTTTCCAAAGAAGACAAACAAGTGATCAAACGGTACATGAAAAGATGCTCAACATCACAATTAATCAGAGAAATGCTAATCAAAAACACAATGAGATATCGCCTTATATCTGTAGGACAGCTATTATCAAAAAGACGAGAGATAACAAGTAGTGGCAAAGATGTGGAGAAAAGGGAATTTTGTGCACTGTTGTTTGAAATTAATTGGTGCATCCACTATGGAGAATAGTATGAAGGCTTTTTCCTCAAGAAATTAAAAATAGAACTACCACATGATTCAGCAGTCTCCCTTCTGGGTATATATCCAAAGGAAATAAAACCATCATTTCAAAAAGATATCAACACTCCTATGTTCATATCAGCTCTTCACAGTAGCTAAAATAGGGAAACAAACTAAGCATCTCTCAGTGACTGAATGGGTAAGAAATATGCTGTGTATACATATATATATAACATTTTATAATATACATATATATCAAGCAATGTAACTAAAAAAAATTTTTTTTATTTAATTTTTTGGTTGTGCTGGGTCTTTATTACTGCGTGGGCTTTTCTCTAGTTGTGGCTTACAGCTTACATCTTAAAATCAGTTGGANATAACATTTTATAATATACATATATATCAAGCAATGTAACTAAAAAAATTTTTTTTATTTAATTTTTTGGTTGTGCTGGGTCTTTATTACTGCGTGGGCTTTTCTCTAGTTGTGGCTTACAGCTTACATCTTAAAATCAGTTGGAGAATAAAAAAATACATTGTATATAAGGAAACATTAATAATAACATGAAAGTTTCTCAGTCTTGTTCAACTCTGTCCATGGAATTCTCCAGGCCAGAATACTGGAGTGGGTAACCTTCCCCTCTCCAGGGGAAGATACCTTCCCAACCCAGGTATCGAACCCAGGTCTCCCGCATTTTGGGCAAATTCTTTACCAGCTGAGCCACAGGGGAAGCTGAATAGCAACGTGGATGACATCTATCTTCACTTTAGAAAGCATGAAAGACAGAATACAATGAAATACTATCTTTCAAGTGCTTGAAAGAAAAAAGGAATTTCATCTATCTAGAATCTATTATTCATCAAAAATATCCTGTAAAACTAGAATGAAATAAAAACATTTACAGACAAGTTAAATTTGTCTGTAAATGAAAATCTGTCTTTAGCTATACTGAACTACACAAAATTCTATAGCATTTTCAAGCTGAAGGGAAAAGATGCCAGAAGACTCAGAAAGGAATGAAGAGTCCTCAAAATAGTAACTAAGTATTAAACTCAGAAGTGCATACATTTGTTCCTTTACATAGTTCTCTGAAAAGAAAATGACTATAACAATTTTTTTAAAATTAGAATACAATTGTAATATGGGGTTAGTAATATATAAGAAGTATAAGTTATGACAATAGCACAAAAGAAAGGAGGTGGATAAATTAAATGATAATATTGTAAATTATTACATTTCAGAAAGAGAGATTTTGAAGTGTAGAACATACTAAGGAAAATATAAGAAAATGAGGAAAAAGAACTGAGAATTTGAGCAAGGAAGTGGTGAAGTATTGACCTGAATATATGGATAAATTAAGGATGTATATTGCTAAGCCTAAAGTTGCTACCAAATATAATCAAAAGATGTATAGAGGAGAAACATGGAATACCAAGAATATTCTTCAAAGGAAAAAACTTTTCTTCACTCTTCACAATACAACACATCATTGCCAAAACTTTGCTGAACACTTCTGGTATTTCTGATCCATCAAATGTGTGGGGGTTTCCTACAGTTAACTCAGTTCTTACACCAGCTGTCAGTAGACAGCATCAGATCCCACGGGTTAAGGGGTTCAGACCCAAAGAGTAACCTGTTTCTCACTGCAGAAGTTAAATGAAAGTCCAAGTTTTTCCTGTGCTGTAAATTGGAGGCTGTAACAACCCCCTCCTTGGGTTCAATTAATTTGCCATGGCTGATCCCAGAATTCAGGGAAAGGGTTTACTTAGTAGATGATTGATTTATTATAAAAGGATATAACTCAGAACAGCCAGATGGAAGACAGACAGGCATTGGGCAAGGTATGTGGGAAGGAATACAGAGGTCTTCTCACTTTGTCCCTCTGGGGTGCTGTTCACCCAGCACCGCCACATAGTCAACAGCCTCGAAGCTCTCATCCTTGAGGGGGTTTATGGAGGCCTCATTATTGTGGTGTGATCAATTAAATAATCAGCCATCGGTGATTAATTGAACCTCCAGCCCCTCTCCTCTCCCCAGAGGACGTGGCAGGGGGTGAAAGCTTCAACCCATTGATCAGAGTGCTTCCTCTGGTGTCCAACCCCCATCTTTAGGGGTTTTTCAAAAGTCACTTTGTTAACATAAACTCAGGAGTGGTTGAAAGCAGCTTATTATGAACAAGAACAGACTATTTTCACCTCTGGAGCTCTAATTACATTACAAAATCCAAGGGTTTTAGGAACTCTGTTCCTGGAGAGAGTACAAAACTGATATAAATAACTATCTTGCTAATAGTTCTACTATTCTTATGCTTAATTAATTAATTATATTTTCTGAGTCTTCCTTGCTGCAAGCTTAATTAATTAATTATATTTTCTGAGTCTTCCTTGCTGCATTGCTTGTGGTGGCCTCTCTTGTTGTAGAGCACAGGCTCTAGAGCATGCAGGCTTCAGTAACTGCTCACAGTCTAAAGAGTGTCGGTTTGGTAACTGTAGCACACAGGCTTAGTGGCCCTGCAGCATGTGGAATCCTCCTGGACCAAGGATTGAACCCATGTCCCCTGCACTGGCAGGAGGATTCTTAACACTAGACCACCAGGAAAGTCCCACTAAAATTATCATAAATCATACGATTATATTTCTCGATTCCACAGAAGGCAAGATAGGTGCCTTAGACTATGTTATTGTTCAGTTGCAAAATCATGTCTGTCTCTTTTGCCACCCTAGAGACTATAACCTGCCACGCTCTTCTGTCCATGGGATTTTCTAGGCAAGAAGACTGGAGTGGATATCCATTTTCTTCTCCAACTGATCTTCCCAACCCAGGGATTAAACCCATGTGTTCTACACTGGCAGGCAGGTTCTTTACTTCTGAGCCATCACAGAAGCCCTTACCCTAGTCTATCAGTTCAGTTCAATTGCTCAGTCATGTCCAACTCTTTGAGAACCCATGGACCCTAGCCTATACAGGAAGACAAAGAAATTAAACTAAAATTATAAAGATTGAATTAAAGGAGGAAAAATTGTTAGGATTTTCAGATTGATGGATATGGTTATTTCCTGGAACATACCAGAGAAGCTACAGACAAATAATAAGAAAACTCATTCATCAGTATGCTAAACACTCAATAAGCATACAAACTGCAGAAGTCTATAGATTTTTATAATAGCAAAAAATTAGCATATGCAAAAATATACAAGTTATATTAGCAAAAATATGAAGAAACTAAGAATTAATCTAATACAATATGTGCAAGTCCCTACACATGTAATTTAAAAACATACAAGAATGCTGGAATAATAATATAGTTTACCATAAAACTGTATTCACTGTTGTAATGATTCATGAAATTTCAACCCCAATAAAAATCTTCCAAGCTGTTCTACACTTCTGTGGAAAAGCAAAGCCAAGATGATTCAGGCCATATCTGAAAAAGAAAAAAAGGTAAAGGTACTGAGGACGTAGCCTCCAAAACATGAAGATTAATTATAAAGCTATAGTAATTAACATATTGTGGTATTGTACAGGGAGAAAGAAATATAGTCATGGACTAAAACATGAAACAAACCACTGAATATATGGACATTCCAGTATTAGAGAGAATGAGCACTGTGAAACACAAAAGAGGAAGACTATCCAATAAATGGTGCTTGAAAACTAGTTATGCTCAAGAAAAAGCATATTAGCTTACTACTTCACACGATGCACTAAAATTAATTCAGGAGTAAAGCAAGACTAGTGTATAGTATAGGTAGAAAATTTTTTCAAGCTAAAGTTAGCATTTCAAAATAGTAGAAGTAAGAAATAGTCAATAAATAATTCTAAAGTAGCTGAAAAACATTAAAAATATATAGATCTCTATTTCACACTGAATTTCTAATTATTAGATATGCAATCATTTTAAAAACCGATAAATACAAGAAAGTGGGTTTTGAAATTTGAACACTAGGAAAGCATTTAAAGCATGATAGAAGATATAAAAACTAACAACACAAAAATTTTAAACTGCCTAATGGTAATGGAAAAAAATAAGCAAAATTAATATAAATGGCAAACTAGAAAGATAAATATTTTTAGAAGATGGAAGGATGTATATGTATATTAAAATTCAATAAGAGGGAAAAATTATTAAAAAGACAAATGGGGAAAGAATTTCAATAGGCAACTCAAATAAGCAATACATAAGAATAAAGAGGGCTTACCTGCTGGCTCAGACAATAAAGAATCTGCCTGCAGTGAGGGAGAACCGGGTCTCCATTCCAGGAGAAAGAAATGGCAATCCACTCCAGTATTCTTGCCTGGAAAATTCCATGGACAGAAGAGCCTGGCAGGCTAGAGTCCATGGGATTGCAAAGAGTCGGACAAAACTGAATGAACATAAACATGTTATGTTTAAGGTCATTAACTTTCAAAGAAAATAATAAGAATTGGTTTTGCTGTTATTTTATAGACTGACAAAATGTGAGATATTAAAATATTGATGGTATTTAGTATTGGTATAAGTATGGAAAAATGAACACTTACTTGCACGGCTTATATTATTTAACTTTAATATTTATGCTGTTTCCAGAGAACAGTTTGAAAGCCTTAGATAGTTTAGAACTTTTGGCTAAGATTCTCCAGTTTTAGAGTTTTGCTAAATAAATTGTACACATGAATAAAAACGTTCATTGTGATAATGTTTAGAATAAAGAAAATTTTAGTTCTGTAGTGAAAGCGAAGTGCACTCAGTCATGTCCATCACTTTCTGACCCCATGGACTATAGTCTATGGAATTCTCCAGGTTAGAATACTGGGGTGAATAGCCTTTCCCTTCTTCAGGGGACCTTCCCAACCCAGGGATTGAACCCAGGTCAATTGCAGGTGGAATTTTGTAGTGGGAGAAATTCAATACTTATCAAATATTCACTTGAAAAATAGTTGTTACTTGAGATTAGGGTTTTGTTTTTACTATGGTAATATAGGGGCTTTCATGTTGGCTCAGATGGTAAAGAATCTGCCTGCAATGAGGGAGACCTGGGTTCAGTCCCTGGATTGAGAAGATCCCTTGGAGGAGGGCATGGCAACCCACTCCAGTATTCTTGCCTAGAAAAGCCTCATGGACAGAGAAGCCTGGCATGCTACAGTCCATAGGGTCACAAAGAGTCAGACACGACTGAATGACTAACTACTCATGGGATTATATGGTTTCTCCTTATACTTCTTAGTTTTCCTTCTAAAATTACCACAATGCATGGGTTAAATTATTCCTTTTTGTAATTAGGAATAATTATTCCTCTTTGTAATTATGTAAAAATTATAGTTATTCCTTTTTAATACAAATACAGTTTATTAAAAAAAAAAGACATTCCATATCTTACCTCTTGTTTTTACCAAAGGTGTAAGCAATTTATGTTGAACTATGTGGCTTCAGGGTTGGAAGCGTCTATGAATTTTCAGCTATGTCTACATTTTCTATGATCGTCGCCCAGAGCACTAGCAACTGGAGGTAAAGATAAATAAATTGCTCACATTCTTCTAGCTAAAGCTTTCTCTAGATTTAGGAAATGGAACATAATGCATCCAGTCTGGCTGTTTTGGTCACTTTGAAGGTGGATAACAACCCTCACAGCCAAATTAATCATAGAATCCTCCGCTCTGATATATTTGGTCTGTGAAATGGATGAAGCCACTCTCTGCTGTCTGTTCATTCCAAATGAAACAGAACATATATTTTGAGACCTTTATGTTTAAAAGGTTTGCTTAACTGGAGCTTTTCAGAATACGTATTGTGGTTCTTTTTTAATAGGGAATCTGGAGAAAATAAAATGTAATCACCATTATGGCAAACAACTGTGCTAGCTGTTTTATGCATTAAAAAAAAAAGAAACTTTGCTATAACCTTGTTAGAGGGGTACCATTTTTTTGATTGCATAAATAGGAAAATGTAACCAAAGATTATGAGTAACAAAAGTGTCCATCCAAAAAGTTATAAAAGTAAAATTCACAAATAATTGATTTTTTTAAATTTAAATGTCCACAATCTTTTTATACTGGTTGAAAGACTACGAAAGTGATTGACATGGTTATAATTGTCTCCTTATTTTTCCCCAAATGGATGAAAGTCTATCTTGTTGCGTGACATATGAAAATAGCCCTGCATCACCCTCCCTTTTTTTTTTCCCTCTGCATTACCTTTTCCATAAGGCAAGAAGACCAGTTTTGCTTGGAATTTATCTGGAACTACTGTTTTGTATAAATTCAGTTATCTAGGGCAGAAGAATTTAAAGAGGAACTCCTTCTCAGAACAAACAACAAAAGCTCACCTTTATTTAAAAACTAGTTTCAGAAGATACAGGAAACATCCTAAATGAAATTCTAAAACTTCTAAAGAGAATAGAGATAATAAGGAACTCCTAGTAGATGGCATATTCGAAAGCAGACATTACTTTGCCGACTAACTTCTGGCTAGTCAAGGCTATGGTTTTTCCAGTAGCCATGTATGGATGTGGGAGTTGGACTGTGAAGAAGGCTGAGCGCCAAAGAATTGATGCTTTTGAACTGTGGTGTTGGAGAAGACTCTTGAGAGTCCCTTGGACTGCAAGGAGATCCAACCAGTCCATTCTGAAGGAGATCAGCCCTGGGATTTCTTTGGAAGGAATGATGCTAAAGCTGAAATCCAGTACTTTGGCCACCTCATGTGAAGAGTTGACTCTTTGGAAAAGACTCTGATGCTGGGAGGGATCGGGGGCAGGAGGAGAAGGGGACAACAGAGAATGAGATGGCTGGATGGCATCACTGACTCGATGGACGTGAGTCTGAGTGAACTCCGGGAGTTGGTGATGGACAGGGAGGCCTGGCGTGCTGCAATTCATGGGGTCGCAAAGAGTCGGACATGACTGAGCGACTGAACTGAACTGAACTGAGTAGATGGCAATTGTCAATTTTTTGTCTTTAGCTTAACCAAAGCAAGTATAGCATATGGGAAGAATTTAAATCAAAGTCAGAACTTGACTCAAGTTGAAAGTCTATTTACTAGTCATACAATCTGTATATGTTTACAAAACTCTTAACCTTTAGTTCCAACATCTGTAAAATAAAAATAATAATTTCTACTTAAAAGGTATGATGAAATGCAAGTAAAGGCATCATCCTGAAATTTTAGATGCTGGATAAATGTGTTTTCCCATGATGATCAAAAAGCAAAACACTCTTTCCTCCAGTGAAAATGATAGTTACAGAGAAGACTTTATTGTTAGAGACTAACTTGCTTTAAACATCAGAGAAGTAGTTTTTATCTCTAAAAGCCAGAGGTTTTGTTTTATCTTTAACAGATAGGTTACATTATGTGATGGTAAAAAAACAACCACTTTCCCCCAAATTTCAGAGGCTTTTAACATCAGAGATTTGTGTATTGTATATGGTTTGTGTCTGTCGTGATTTGACTAGGGCAAGTGCTATATAACTCTTTGCAAACTGTGGAAGCAGCCTGCATTTTAAATGTTGCTCATGGTGGTGGCAATGGAAAGAGACAGTGCTGGAATTGTCACTGGTTTTTAAAATATTCTAATAGCACGTCTCTTTTGCTTACATTTCTTTGGCTAAAGCAAGTCTTGCAGCCACATTCACCCTCAATGAGGCATGAAAGTTCAAGTCTGCCTATAATGAATAGGTTTGTTATTTTATTTAAAAAGGAATTAGTAAATTATATTTTAAATTGTTAGCAGTTTTAATTCATAATAGAAAGTGAAAGTGTTAGTTGCTCAGTTGTGTCTGACTCTTTGCGACCCCATGGCCTGTAGCCCGCCAGGCTCCTTTGTAGATGGTATTCTCCAGGCAAGAATACTGGAGTGGGTTGCCATTTCCTTCTCCAGGGAATCTTCCCAACCCAGGGATCGAACCCAGGTCTCCCGCACTGGTGGCAAATTCTTTACCATCTGAACCATAGGGAAATATCACTAAACATAATGCACTTCAAAAAAAAGAAAAANTGGAGTGGGTTGCCATTTCCTTCTCCAGGGAATCTTCCCAACCCAGGGATCGAACCCAGGTCTCCCGCACTGGTGGCAAATTCTTTACCATCTGAACCATAGGGAAATATCACTAAACATAATGCACTTCAAAAAAAAGAAAAACTCTTTTGGGTTCTGGATAACTTTTCTCAACATAAAGAATTTCTGCGATCTAAGTTTGAGGATGACTGGCTGAAACTATTCCCTCTCACTGAAATGTCTTTTCTTCTTTCTCTTGTTGCTGAAATGCCCTATGTCATTTCAGGGTGAAATCAAATATCACCTCTATAAAAACCTTCTTAGGTTGCACTCCAGCACTGAAAAAATTTGTCCCTACGATCTATCTTTATTGTTCATTTCTAGTATACAGCTGTAGTGGTTTCAGAATTAACCTCTATCTCCAAGGGAAACAACTTTGTCAGCTAAAGTGTGGAATGTATGTACTGTTGCTTTGGCTTTTAGAGTTTCAGACTCCACTCATTTTCAGACTTACTTATTTCAGCACTTTTACCCCCACTCCTGTCAGTGAGATTGTTTTATACATCTGTAATCCAATTAGATTCTATATTCCATCCCAGGATCCCTCTGCCTTCTAATTAATATTTTTTAAGTTGGTATAAGTCAAAGTTCACTCTTTGTGCTGAGAGATTTCATGGATTTTGGCAAATGCATATGCACAGAACATACCCACTCTTAAGATATCATGCAGAATAGTTTCACGACACTAAAAAATCTCTTGTGCCTCCACTGTTTAACACCTCCTCACCATCCTAACACATACACACCCACCATACACACATTCACAACCCTTAAACTCCTGACAACCACTAATCTGTTTATCTCCGTATGTTTGTGTTTTTCCAGAATATCGTATGAATAGATCAGTACGTAATCTTTTCAGGCTGGCTTATTCAAGTTAACAATATGCATTTGTGATTCACTGATATCTTACAGGGCTTGATAGCTCATTTCTTTTTATTGATGAATAATATTTTTTGGACAACTGGGTCACAGTTTGTTTATTTATTTACCTAATCAAGAAGATCTTTAGGACTTCCCAGGTGGTTCATGGTAAAGAATCCACCTGTCAATGCAGGAGACACTGGCTCGTAGTCTGAGAATATCCCACATGCCACAGAGCAACCAAGTCAATGAGCCACAACTAATGAGCCTGTGCTCTAGAGTCCAGGACCCACAACTGCTAAGCCCACATGCAACAACCACTGAGCCTATGTGCAGCAACCCCAAAGCCCATGTGCCTTAGAGCCTCTGCTCTGCAATGGGAGATGCCACTTCAGTGAGAAGCCTGCACGCCAACTAGAGAGTAGACCCCACTCAATGGAATTAGAGAAAAGCCCACATAGCAACAAACACCCAGCACAGCCCAAACTAACTAACTAAATTATATAAAAGAACTTGAGTAGTTCTAATTTTCGGTAACTACTAATAAAGCTGGGCTGGAAGAAGCACAAGCTGGAGTCAAGATTACTGGGAGAAATATCAATCACCTCAGATATGCAGATGACACCACCCTTATGGCAGAAAGTAAAGAGGAACTNAGTTGGTGATGGACAGGGAGGCCTGGCGTGCTGTGATTCATGGGGTCGCAAAGAGTCGGACAGGACTGAACAGCTGAACTGAACTGAAAAAAGCTACTATACACATTTCCAGGCAGGCTTTTGTGTAAACATACATTTTAAAATGAGTTGTGTAAATACCAACTGGCACAATTGCTGGATGATTTAATAAAAGTATGCTTAGTTTTGTGAGAAACTGCTCAGCTCTCTTCCAAAGTGACTGTACCGTTTGTATTCCTAACTACAATGCATACCTGCACCTCACCATCAATATGATCAGGGCTTTTTCTTTTTTTTCTGTTTTATTCTTTCTGGTAGCTGGGTAGTGATATCTCCATACATTTTAAATCTATGCTTGGTTTGTATTTATATGAGAGCCATAATTTTAACTTTCTGAAAAGTATTTTTAATTTTATTTCTAGTCTTTCTTTGTTATATAAACTCAACTTTTACTAATGCTATGGTAAATAGTCACAATATGCAATTATATGATCTTCTGAGAAAAATATGAGTATGTATTTATTTGTGTGTGTATTGATATAAGGCTGTTATTTATCATATTTAGCCAATTCAAATAGCAGATAAATGGATTTAATTAAAAATCAGCAAGGTGATTTGATTTTGCTTTATTTTTCTCTGACATCTACCAACTAGAAGGGGAGACAATAGAGATTAATTAATTCACTAAACCTTTGATATTGATTTATTTTCCTCCAAGGCCTCAGGAGAGTATATCCTGTATGAAATTACTGAGGTTAATGTGAAAAGTTGCTGCTAAATCTGAGATTACTTGACAGCCACAGAATAAGGAGAAAACTCAGTGTGCTGTGTGCTTTGTGCAGAGATAAGCTCAGTTATTTTCATATCCCTTTCATTTCAGTTGCTATTTAGGACTTACATAATTTGATAACACTGTTGAGGGCTTATAGATTAACCTGAAATTCACAGAGTTCAATTTATGGTTAAAAATTTCAAGATATTATAGGCTTACTAAAAACAGTTTTCAGGTTGAAAATTAAAGAATTAACAATCAGTAGGGTTTTAAATAGAGAGTGATTAGAGGACAAATGTTATTGGGGAAAAATGGGACAAGTCAGTTTGAGATTTGGGAGACACTCTCACTCCTTTGATTAAGATTTCAGCATTCTCATATGAGCTCCAGCATTAAGGTATAATCAAATAATTCTACAGTTCTCTTCACCAAAATTTCTGGAATTTATATAAGGAAGCAAGCACAGCTTACACATTGCATTTATTATAAAAATACTTTTTTAAGTTAACTAATTATTTAGGAATTAGCCCAACATGTTACTAGAAAAGAGATGAAAATTATTATAATAGAATCACTCAGTATGGGGCCAATCTGGCCAATATGTCCCATCATTACCAGCAAAGGGTAGCTTTATTTTTCTCACTATTAAGCCTTACTTCTCAATTCCTAGGAGGTCTCATATCCTTTTTCTCCTGTTCGATGAGATGACTGAATGCAGATATAGATAATAACCTGCTTAGTATTCATTTGATTTTAAATACCTTAATAACAATAGCATAATTGTTATTCAGTTGCTAAATGATGTCTGACTCTTTGCAACCCCATGAACTGCAGGACATGAGGCTCCCCTGTCCTTCACTATCTCCTGGAGTTTGTTCAAAATCATGTCCATTAAACTGGTGATACCATTCCAACTATCTCAGTCTCTGTTGAGCCCTTCTCCTTCTACCCTCAATCTTTCCCAGCATCAGAGCCTTTACCAATGAGTCAGCTTTTCACATCAGGTGGCCAAGTATTGGAGTTTCAGTTTCAGCATCAGTCCTTTCAGTGAGTATTCAGAGCGGATTTCCTTTAGGATTGACTGGTTTGGTCTCCTTGCAGTCCAGGGAACTCCCAAAATCTTCTCTAGGACCACAATTCAAAATCATTAACTTTTCCACACTTTGCCTTCTTTACAGTCCAACTCTCACATGCATACATGACTCCCAGTAAAACCATAATTTTGACTATACATTGTCTGCAAAGTGATGTCTCTGCTTTTAAATATGCTGTCTAGGTTTTTCATAGCTTTTCTTCCAAGAAGCAAACATTTTTTAATTTCATGGCTGCAGCCACAGTCTCTGGTGATTTTGGAGCCCAAGAAAATAAAATCTGTCACTGTCTCCAATTTTTCCCTTTATATTTGCCATGAGGTGATCATATCAGATGCCATGATCTTAATTTTTTGAATGTTAAATTTTAAGCCAGCTTTTTCACTCTCTCCTTTCACCCTCACTAAGAGGCTCTTCAGTTCTTCTTCAGTTTCTGCCATTAGAGTGGTATCATCTGTACATCTCTGCTTGTTGATATTTCTCCTGGCAATCTTAATTCCAGTTTGTGATTTATCCAGCCCGGCATTTCTCGTGATGTACTCTGCATATAAGTTAAATAAACAGAATGACAATATACAGCCTTGATGCACTCCTTTCCCAGTTTGGAACCAGTTCATTGTTCCATGACCAGTACTAACTGCTGATTTTTGACCTACATACAGATTTTTCAGGAGACAAGTAAGGTGTTCTGGTATTCCTATCTCTTGAAGAATTTTCCACTGTTTGTTGTGATCCACACAGTCAAAGGCTTTAACATGGTCAATGAAGCAAAAGTAGATTTTTTTAAAATGGAATTTCTTTGCTTTTGCTATGACCCAATGGATGTTGGCAATTTGAGCTCTGGTTCCTCTGCCCTTTCTAAATCCAGCTTGTACCTCTGGAATTTCTTGGTTCATGTACTGCTGAAGCTTAGTTTGAAGAATTTTGAGCACGACCTTGTTAGCATGTGAAATGAGTGCAATTGTATGGTGAAAGTGAAAAATGAAAGTTGCTCAGTCATATCTAGCTCTTTTTGACCCCAAGGACTATACAGTCCATGTAATTCTCCAGGCCAGAATACTGGAGTGGATAGCCTTTCCTTTCTCCAGTGAATCTTCCTGACCCAGGAATCAAACTAGGGTCTCCTGAATTGCAGGCAGATTCTTTACCAGCTGAGCTACCAGGGAATCCCTTCAATTGTATGGTAGTTTGAACATTCTCTGGCATTGCCCTTCTTTGGGATTGGAATGAAAACTGACCTTTTCCAGTCCTGTGGCCATTATTGAGTTTTCCAAATTTGTTGACACATTGAGTGCAGCACTTTAATGGTATAATCTTTTNTGAACATTCTCTGGCATTGCCCTTCTTTGGGATTGGAATGAAAACTGACCTTTTCCAGTCCTGTGGCCATTATTGAGTTTTCCAAATTTGTTGACACATTGAGTGCAGCACTTTAATGGTATAATCTTTTAAAATCTTAAATAGGTCAGCTGGAATTCCATCACCTTCACTAGCTTTAGTCATAGTAATACTTCCTAAGACCCACTTGACCACCATTGTGGTTATCCAGGTCATTAAGACCTTTTTTGTGTAGTTCTTTTGTGTATTCATGGCCGTCTCTTCTTAAGCTCTTTTGACTCTGTGAGGTCATTGTCCTTTCTGTCCTCTACTGTGCCTATCTTTGCATGAAATCTAGTGTTTCCCATTCTATTGTTTTCCTCTATTCTTTGCATTATTCCCTTAAGAAGACACATCTCATATCTCATCTTGCTATTCTCTGGAACTTTGCATTCAGTTGAGTATATCTTTCTCCTTTCTCCTTGCCTTTTGTTTTTCTTCTTTTCTCAACTATTTGTAAGGCCTCTTCAGACAACCACTTTGCCTTCTTGCAGTTCTTTTTCTTTGTAGTGGTGTTGGTCACCATCTCCTCTACAGTGTATATATAAACTTCCACCCATAGTTCTTCAGGCATGCTGTCTACCAGAACTAATCCCTTAAATCTATTCATCACCTCCACTGTATAATAATAAGGGATTTGATTAGGTCATATCTGAATGGCCTAGTGGTTTTCCCTACTTTATTCAGTTTAAGCCTGAATTTTGCAATAAGGAGTTCATGATCTAAGCCACAGTCACCTCCCGGGCTTGTTTTTGCTGACTGCATAGAGCTTCTCCATCTTTGGCTGCAAAGAATATAATCAATCTGATTTCAGTATTGACCCATCTGGTAATGTCCATATGGAGAGTCATCTTTTGTGTTGTTGGAAGAGGGTGATTGCTCTGACCNTTGTTTTTGCTGACTGCATAGAGCTTCTCCATCTTTGGCTGCAAAGAATATAATCAATCTGATTTCAGTATTGACCCATCTGGTAATGTCCATATGGAGAGTCATCTTTTGTGTTGTTGGAAGAGGGTGATTGCTCTGACCAGTGTGTTCTCATGGCAAAGCTCTTTAGCCTTTGTCCTGCTTCATTTTGTACTCTAAGGCCTAACTTGTCTGCTACTCCAGATGTCTCTTCTTACTTTCTGCATTCCAATTCCCCTGTAAGGGACATCTATTTTCAGTGTTTGTTCTAGAATGAGGAAAGATCCTCATAGAACTGTTCAAATTCAGCTTCTTTGGCATTAGTTGTTAGGACATAGACTTGGATTACTCTGATGTTGAATGATTTGCCTTGGAAAAAAATGATAATTCTGTCATTTTTGATTACATACTGAAGTACTGCATTTCAGTCTCTTCTGTTGACTATGAGGGCTACTCCATTTCTTGTAAGGGATTCTTGCCAACAGTAGTAGATATAATGGCTGTCCAAATTAAATTTACCCATTCCCATCTATTTTAGTTGACTGATTCCTTAGATAGAATAATTATATCTCCTAATTTATACATTCACTATACATTACATCTCTGAAAAGCAGAAGCAAATAAAAATAGTGCAACCTATCATATTTGGGCTTTGTTGGCAGAGACAAGCATTTAAATTAGGCTCTAATGCTTTTGTTCTTTAGAAACTTATATAACTTCTTAGCACTTCATTTTGTCCACTTGTAAAATGAAGATGGTGATATTTACTAATTGAGTTTTAGTGAGAATTACGTGGAAGGACTAGCACTTCATAATCAATTAAAAAACACACCTCTTCTTTCCTCTATTTGGTGATTGATAAGCAATACTCAAGTACTTTTCCAATGAGTCAATGCTTTGCATGAGGTGGCCAAAGTACTGGAGTTTCAGCTTTAGCATCATTCCTTCCAAAGAAACCCCAGGGTTGATCTCCTTCAGAATGGACTAGTTGGATCTCCTTGCAGTCCAAGGGACTCTCAAGAGTCTTCTCCAACACCACAGTTCANGTTTCTCTTACCTTGGGTGTGGGGTATCTCTTTACGGCTGCTCCAGCAAAGCACAGCCGCTGCTTCTTACCTTGAAGGAGGGATATCTCCCCACACCCACCCTTTCTGACCTTCAATGTGGGATAGCTCCTCTAGGCCCTCCTGCACCTCCTCGGGTTGCTCCTCCCAGCCACCCGCCCTGGCATCATGTGGGTGGCTCCTCCCAGCTGCCGCCCCTGGCCTCGGGCTCGGGGTGGCTCCTTGGGGTCACTGCCCCTGGCCTCGAGTGTGAGGTGGCTTCTTCCAGCCGCCCCTGACCTCGGAGGCGGGGTGTCTCCTCCGGCAGCCACTGGCCTTGAACGCGGGGTAGCTCCACCCAGCCGCGCCCTGACTCGGACGTGGGGTAGCTTCTCTCAGTCGCCACCCCGACCTCAGACACAGGGTAGCTCCTCTTGGCCGTTCTTGCGCAGCAGCAGCCTGGCACTCTAGGCCGCTGCCCCTGACCTTAGACGTGGGGTATGTCCTCTCGGCCGTGCTTAGTGCGCCGGCCCGGCTCTCGCAGCCGCCTGCACTTAGATCATCTGTTTACATGATAAAAATGCATTAAAATTTTTTTTAAATGTCTCAATAAGATTGGAATGAATTGCTCCTTCTCAGTGTGATAAATTATATCTCAAACAAAAAGAACCAGCACTATGCTAAACAGGGACATACTAATGTTAAAATGTTAGTCACTCAGTCATGTCTGACTCTTTGCGACCCCATGGACTGCAGCCCACCAGGATCCTTTGTCCATGGAATCCTCAAGAAAAGAACACTGCAGTGGGTTGTCATGCCCTTCTTCAGGGGATCTTCCTGACCCGTGGATCAAACTCGGGTCTGCTGCACTGCAGGCAAATTCTTTACCGTATGAGCCACAAAGGAAGCTTTATATTAATGTTAGGAGTAATGTAAAAATGCCACCACTATCCATATAACAACACTGTACCAATATATTAATAAAATGTTATGAAAGAAAAGGTTAGATGTATAAGAATTTAAAAGAGGGCAAGTTGATCACTATTTGTATACTCAGAAAAGCACAAGATAATCAACTGAAGGTACTTTCAACAAGGTTGTGGAGTTTAAAATATATGCAGATATCAGCAGCTTTGCTATGTTGGAACAAAAAAAAAAGCTATTTAAATGACAGAAGCAAATAAATCATTGTTGATAATGATAGAATGCTTAGGAATAAATGCAGTAAATCTGCAAAACGCAAATGAGAGACACCTGGAAATAGTTCTTTTATAACTTAAATGTTGTACTGTATTCTAAAGGATTCTAAAGTTTACATGTAAAAACGAAAAAGAAATATTAGGAAACTGACCTCAGGGAAGAAGGAAGAAGACTACTGAGGAAGAATTAGCCTTCAGACAAACTAGTACATAATTATGCTTTAATTGTTTGGATATAATGTTGGTGTTTGTATACATTGATAGGGCAATAAATTCTGGAATAACTGAGCTGTGGCACTGCTGCTACTGCTAAGGCGCTTCAGTCGTGNGAAGAATTAGCCTTCAGACAAACTAGTACATAATTATGCTTTAATTGTTTGGATATAATGTTGGTGTTTGTATACATTGATAGGGCAATAAATTCTGGAATAACTGAGCTGTGGCACTGCTGCTACTGCTAAGGCGCTTCAGTCGTGTCCAACTCTGTGCGACCCCATAAACAGCAGCCCACTAGGCTCCTCTGTCCCTGGGATTCTCCAGGCAAGAACACTGGAGTGGGTTTCTATTTCCTCCTCCAATGGATGAAAGTGAAAAGTGAAAGTGAAGTCACTCAGTCGTGTCCGACTCTTAGCAACGCCATGGACTGCAGTCTACCAGGCTCCTTCGTCCATGGGATTTTCCAGGCAAGAGTACTGAAGTGGGTTGCCATTGCCTTCTCCGCTGTGGCACAGACCACTGTAAAAGATAGTGTTGAATCCATGCTTCATACTGCACGTTTGTATAAACTTTAAATAAAACAAGTATTTAAATGTGAAAAATAAACCATACAAATTTTAGACGACTATCTGGGTGGATTTCTCCATAATTTTAGAATGAGAATGCCTGTTCTAACTTACTCAAGA
This sequence comes from Neotragus pygmaeus, assembly GCA_006410875.1. NCBI lineage: Eukaryota > Metazoa > Chordata > Mammalia > Artiodactyla > Bovidae > Neotragus > Neotragus pygmaeus. The sequence goes on from SJYV01003225.1 coordinate 462,673, forward strand.
GGAAAAACTGATAAATTAATTTACTTAAATAATACAAAGTTTTGCAAAGTAAAGGAAAAAATTATATT
>SJYV01003225.1:463148-476048 GCA_006410875.1 Neotragus pygmaeus
AAAAATATATTATATATATATATATATATATATATATATATATATATATATATCAAAGTTAAAAGACAATCAACAAATGAGAAAATGTTTGCAACTCAAAACACAGGCAAGAAAGGTGTTCTTCAAGAAGCTGAGAAGAATAATATTAATTACTCCCCAAAGAAAAAATGAACTAGGAAAAGTACAGATGTCAATTAAACATGTAAAATCTGGTAAATCTCACTTATGATAAAAGAATAGCAAATTAAAACTAAATTTCAGTACCAGATTTAATTTTTCAGATCAATAAAAACGTCAAAATTTGACAATAGCCATTTTGGTGAGGTTATGGGAAAATAGATTCATTTCATATTTCTCAGTTGAGACTACAGATTAGTACAGTGGCTAACAAAGGTAATTTGGCAATGTCTCTCTAAATGATAAATGCTTTATTTTTTGATTGAGCAATCCCACTCCTTGGGGAATTTATTCAATGGATATACCTGCACATGTATCAGATGATATATGCACAAGATTATTCATTTGGTATTGTAAAAGCAAAATATTAGAAACAAAACCAAAATTCCATCAACAGGAGAATAATTAAATGTTCTATGGTACATTGATAAGGTAAAATAACATGTCATTTTAGAAAAAAAAAAAGGTGAAATTCTCTATTTACATATATGAACCGTTCTACAAAATACAAATTAGAAAAGCAGAATTCAGATGAAAGCATAGGATATTTTTTGATGTACAAGAGGAAACTTAGAATATATGTTCATATTTTCTTATTTTGCATAGAAACATTAGACAGATACATAAAAATTTTTGGCATCTGGAGATATGCCTGAGGTCCTGAGAATAGATGTAAGACTTATTGTATAGATGAGTTTTGTTTGTCTTTTAACTTCTTTAAGCCATGTGAATATTTCTTACTCAATTTTTTTTCAGTGAAAGTCTTGGCAGTTCTTTTTTCTACCATTAGCTGAGGTCAAATACTTAGGCGTGTATATTGTCCCCTGAATAATACAAAAGTGATTCTACATTCACTGGCCCCTTCACACACATTTTACTTTTGAAAGTGAAATTAATTAATAATGTTCTCTGGCTATTCAGACATCAAGAAAAAAGCCTACTTTTGCCTTTTATATTCCCTGCTGAGCTTCTAGTTGAGTGACAGCTAGAATGATTTGGGTTTGCCTGTTTCAGGTAGAAAACAACAGCAGGCATCCAGTACTTATTTTTCAATGTATTTCCTTCTCTATTGAATTTTGAAAGGATTCCTCCAGGTAAACCTGGTCTACCCTCTCTCCAGATTTGACATGCAGGCTACAGCCATAGAGTCTTGTTTTGTTTTTAATTGATTGAGGTATATTACTGCACTCCCTGACCACCATTCATCTTTCTGAGAGGTTGGATCTTTAAATATTAAAAAAGAGAGAGAGACGCAGACACAGAGAATGGGCTTGTGCACACAGTGGAGGAAGGAGAGGGTGGAACAAATTGAGAGAGTAGCAGTGACATTTATACACTGCCACGTATAAAACAGAGAGCCAGTGGGAAGCTGGTGTGTATCACACGCGGAGCTCAACCCCATGCTCTGTAATGACCTGGAGGAGTGGGATGGGGGTGGGGTGGGAGCGAGGCTCAAGTGGGAGGAGATATATATATATATATATATATATATATATACTTATTGCTGATTCAGCAGAAACCAACACAACATTCAGTTCAGTTCAGTTCAGTCGCTCAGTCGTGTCCGACTCTTTGCGACCCCATGAATTGTAGCACATCAGGCCTCCCTGTTCATCACCATCTCCCGGAGTTCATTCAGACTCACGTCCATCAAGTCCGTGATGCCAACCAGCCATCTCATCCTCTGTCGGCCCCTTCTCCTCCTGCCCCCAATCCCTCCCAGCATCAGAGTCTTTTCCAATGAGTCAACTCTTCTCATGAGGTGGCCAAAGTACTGGAGTTTCAGCTTCAGCATCATTCCTTCCAAAGAAATCCCAGGGTTGATCTCCTTCAGAATGGACTGGTTGGATCTCCTTGCAGTCCAAAGGACTCTCAAGAGTCTTCTCCAACACCACAGTTCAAAAGCATCAATTCTTCAGCGCTCAGCCTTCACAGTTCAACATTGCAAAGCCATTATCCTTCAGTTAAAAACTTTAAAAAAATCGAGAGAGAATGAACATGTTGACAGTGAATTACTTTTTATTGCTTAACCACACATGGTCACAAAGAAAAAAGTGAAGAACCATATTTGATTATGGTCAATGGGAAATGAGCATTAAGCCATGAAGGATGCTACAAACACTAACAGAAGAAAAAGAATCCACTCGATATGATTTCTTACCTTCATTTCAAGTTCCCTCTCATTCTATACGAAATATTAAAAATATTTCTTATATTGAGAGATGAAATAAAATGGTTGTGAAATGTCCTTTAAGAGTTTCCTTAAAAGAAAAAAAAAAAAGCCTTCTCTAAAACAAGATTATTTTGCAATTATTCATGGAGTTCTTCATAATTCCCATAATTCTTGCTGAAGCTTCAAGAGCAGACACTCAGATATATAATAAATACATAATAAAATATGTACCTGTTACAATATTTCTGTTAATTAACACCTCTGTTAATACAAGGAAAATGATATAGGTTATGATAAAATAAGAATCATGAATAAGAGTCACTTAGTTTCTCTGTATCAGTTAGGGTAAAATAGGAAAGTAGATTGCACTGAATAATATCTTGCAGACATTAAAATTTAGACAATTTGAGGGAAACTAGGCCTCTGAGGCAAGTTAGAGGATCACAGGAAAGTCGCTAGTGCAATCTCTTGAAGCAGGGCCACTGGGGCACACGGAGGAGCTGCAGGGAGATCTGGAATTCAGGCGTGTCCAGCCCGTGGGGTTAGACTACAAAGGGAACTGGTGGAAAAGTTGGTGGAAAGCTAATTTCCTGTCAGTCTTGTTGCTGTTGGTCAGCAGATCTAGCAATTGGGAAAACGAGAGGACACAGGACGGGATAGGAAGAGAATAAACCAGGGTTCACCAGCACCTCTATGTCTTCTACCACTGGGAAGAACAAGGATAAATTCAAACTTGCATGCATCTCCATGCCTGTCTGTCACTATCTAGCCATGACAGCTCCAGGCAACACTGGAGTGGGTTGCCATTTCCTTCTCCAATGTGTGAAAGTGAAAAGTGAAAGTGAAGTTGCTCAGTCATGTCCGACTCTTCGCAACTCCGTGGACTGCAGCCTACCAGGCTCCTCCGTCCATGATATTTTCCAGGCAAGAGTACTGGAGTGNCCATTTCCTTCTCCAATGTGTGAAAGTGAAAAGTGAAAGTGAAGTTGCTCAGTCATGTCCGACTCTTCGCAACTCCGTGGACTGCAGCCTACCAGGCTCCTCCGTCCATGATATTTTCCAGGCAAGAGTACTGGAGTGGGGTTGCCATTGCCTTCTCCCAATGGCTGGGTAATTCAACACTATACCCAACCCATTTCTCTCTGGCTCATTATCTCTACCAAAGATGAAAAAACTAATAAGTTTGACAGTCTTTTTTGAAACTAGGAGTAATCATGTGACAAAATTATTGCAAATTGGATCTGATTGGATTTCTAATTGGTGCTTTGGGGAGTCATTGTTTCTTTCTGATGATGGGATTAATCACAGCTCTATCCCCTTTCTAGCTTTGAATGTGGATGTGAAGTCTGGTGCTTTTTTAGTGACTATCTTTCAACTCTGATGAAAAGGCCAAGAACATTTCAGAGATGCTGGCTTTGACATTGCCAACCCGTTAAATGTCAACAGATTTCATATTCTAGATTTCTTAATAAGTAAGAAACAACAAACTCATATTTCTTTAAGCCTTTATACTTTGAGTTTCCTGTTACTTGCAGTTAAATGCATCCTATTTCAGCTATAGAACTAGCTATCATAAAGAAAAGATAAAATCAAGAATAGCTTCTTTAAGAAACATACAGCTGAATTGTTTTCTTCATGTGCAGGTAGATAAAGGTAGACAATTTTACCCAGGTATATAAATATAAAACAATAAAATGTATTCATTATATTAAAGCAAAGATAATTTTCACTGTTGTTTTATGCCCTAGAAAGTTCAGGATATATCTTCCAGTTGAAAATTAAAGGAAGTAAACAGAATAGAATGTTTTTAAACCTTTCCTAATAGCATTGAGATCTGAGTAGAGCAATATTCAGTGGATGTTCCATTATTGATACTGCATGAGTGTTTTGAAGAGAAATATTCAGGAATGGAAAATGTTGGTGAAAACAATGGACTACTGGCTAAATTGTAAATGAGAGAAAATCAGTTGAGACTGACTATAGTCAGAGAAGGCAATGGCACCCCACTCCAGTACTCTTGCCTGGAAAATCCCATAGACGGAGGATCCTGGTAGGCTGCAGTCCATGGGGTCATGAAGAGAGTCAGACATGACTGAACAACTTCACTTTCACTTTTCACTTTCACACATTGGAGAAGGAAATGGCAACCCACTCCAGTGTTCTTGCCTGGAGAATCCCAGGGACGGGGGAGCCTAATGGGCTGCTATGGGGTCGCACAGAGTTGGAAACAACTGAAGTGACTTAGCAGCAGCAGCAGCAGTAGAATATATAATATTATGTTGGTATGTGTGCCAGGTGGCATAGTGGTAAAGAATCCACCTGCCAATGCAGGAGACTCGGGTTCAATCCCAAGGTCAGGCAGATCCCCTAAAGAGGAAATGGCAACCCTCTCCAGTATTCTTGCCTGGAAAATTCTGTGGACAGAGGAGCCTGGAAGTTATAGTACATGAGGTCACAGTCAGACACAACTGAGCAACTGAACACCCATGTATGTACTAGCACTTCTTTATGTATAAAGATAGATGTTATTTTATCATCATACTCACCTATGAATCCCAGACTTACCTTCAGAAAACTTAACACAGAACTCCAGCTAGTCACTGTTTATCAATTAGAACCAATATCTTCGGGGAAAATCACTTGCAGTCATAATGTTGAAATATCATGAGAGATCTGGGAGTTGAAAATAAAAACCTTAGGTTAATCCTTGCATTTCAGGTCAATTTAGAAACAAGACATTGTTGAGATGAAAGAAGAGCTTGATAATGAAAAGGCTTTTTGAAATTCAGAACTATCTGAGCTTGAATTCTGAATTTTGGATGTTGGTTAGGAGATTTATCTCTCAGCTTGAATCCTCTCTAAAAATGCGATAAAATACCTAACTCATAGATATAAGTAATAAATGAGCTAATTTATCTGAAAATATTATCTGTAAAATATCTATGATGATGGTAATAATGTCTTGGTGGTTTAGTCACTAAATTGGGTCCAACTCTTGTGACCCCATGGACTGTAGCCTGACCGTGGGATTCTCCAGGCAAGAATTCTGGAGTCGGCTGCCATTTCTTTTTCCAATAATGTCTTAGATCTTTTTGATTGAAATCAAGGAGGAAAAAACAATCGTGAATATCAAATGGGACTCTCATCAAATGGAAATTCTTGAGCCATTTCTAATTAGACTATAAGAATGTATATGAAGTTATTTCAAAGAACCAAAAAACAGAGAAGAAACAGAACCACAAAACAGAAATACCACATTCTTCAGATTAAATATTTTTAAAAGTCTGTTGTAAGGATAGAGGTACTACATTACTGAAATGAGCCATTATTATGCAGAAAAGGATCAATGTGCCTTTCTCAACCCCAAATTTATAATGTTTAAATTTGTAGTTAGGATCATAACCAGCAATACATTCTACTTTCATCAAACCTGTCTCATTAAAGGACTGATCCAGATTTTATGAGACTTCAACACATGCAATCTATGGGTCTTTCTCTGAAGAAAGGAATGAAAAAAATTAGATTTGAAAAGAATAGTCAAGTAAAATAAGAAAAGAAATCACAAAAAGTAGCTATAGACTAAATGATCCAGGCCTCTTTTCTGAGATCTGTTTAGGCAACTGACAAGTAATTCTTAGAGATGCTTTCTGGTTCCTATTTGGTTTTTCATACCTGAAACACTGCCCAACTCTTAGCAACTCCCAACCCTCAAAGGGTGGAAGACAGAGAGGACACTGAAAATTAAGATTCATCAAGTTCACAGGAAAACCACCTCTGGCTCCACTCTAAGTCATGTTGAAGTAGCAAAGCAATAGAAAATTCAGTTCCCATTGCATTTGAGTGTTTTTCTTTAAGCACTGGGCATTGGCAACCAAATTTGAAATAGCTTCCTAGTCTAATCATTAGTAACGTAGTCCTCCTAAAGGAGTGGTTTTTCAACGCTTGCTAGATATCAAAATGATCCAGTGTACTGTTAAAAACTTTCAGTGCCTGGGTCTATTCTAAGAGTTCTGATTTAACAGATCCTAACAAGGGCCTGAGCATCAGTATTTAACCGCTGTCAAGGATATCCTAATGTGAAACTATTAGGGGAAACACACTGACTGAAACCGTCCACCCTGACCAGGCACCATAGTAAACCATCTGAGTGAGTTATTTTACAAGAGGAGAAACATGGAACTAATAAGCCACCACCAACCAGATGAGTTCAGGAAAGGTCAAAAGGAAATGCCACGTGTCCTTCCATCTCCCAGAATCCTTCTTGTTGGCATCCATCTTTTCTGAGCAATGTATGAACCATCGGGAAGAAACCTGAGTCAGTGATTGGTCTGAGAAACCCAGAAACTAATCCAATCACTGAAAACCCGAGACTGCAAGCCACATGGCAGAGCCATTCTCCTGGATTCCCTTACCCTCCTGCTCTCCACCAAGATGCCCCTTCCCAATAAAGTCTCTTATTTGTCAGCACATATGTCTCCTCCTGTAATTCATTTCTGAGTGTCAGATAAGAACCCTTTTTGGGTCCTGTAAGGAGTCCCCCCTCTCTGCAAAAAAACAATCAGGGTTAAGATCCACTGACCTAGGAAGTTGAAAGATTCTAAAATATTTATCATATTTGTCTAATGAAGTCTGTATTATAACTGGTGGTTGAAAATTAACCTATTATCTCTTAATTTCAGATTGCTAAAATGATTAATCTATACAGAGACTAAGTGCAAACTTAAGGGTGCACCAAGCAGAGGAGAACAGAGGAACAGAAAAGAAATTCAGAAACTTCCTATTTTCTTTTGTCCTAGAAAACAGGAATCAGACAAATCAGAAAGAACATAATATGTATTGATACATTTTTATCAACTGCAATAACAAACCAAAAAAGGAAAAATTTTAAATACATGAAAATGAAAAGCTCAACAAGGTAATGGGACATGAGTAGATGTTAAATATTCTTGGAAGACTTAAAATTGCTAGTTGTAGCATATCTGTAGGTGGGGAATTTTTTTTCAGACATCAGACTAAGGAATCTGACAGTGTGACAGGTTATGACATGATAAGTTCTGTCATTTTGAATCCTTTATTCATTCTCTATCAGCTTTATTAAATAGCAAATATGAATTTTCTTGGACATTATTGTAACAATTATCCTTCAGCCATTCAGTCTATCAAGAGGAGGACAGGATGGCTAAATAAATAAATAAAATGAAACTGTAGTTTGATTTAAGGTGAAAAAAAAATCATTTGCCCCAGTTTAAAAAAAAAAAAATAGAGTCAGTTTGGGAAAGAATAGAAAAAAAAATCTATTTTTGATATTCAATGTGATTCCATTTAGCTCCAGAGTTGGCAAAGACTAAAAGAGAAAAATGGTGTCTATATAGATCAAAATAAGTACAGTCAAGAAAATGACCTAATTTAGTTGTTTTCAATTTTTCTTTTTGATTTGGAATCCTTTATTTCAACAAAAATCTTGGTCAAAAGCTCAGTACAGAATGTGAAAATAGCAGAGTTGACCTTGGTGAGAAGAAACTGGGAAAAGTTGAAATAAGACCCTTGATAGGTTGGGTTACACACGACTTTTAAACTTTTAGCAACTCTTGTTCCACATCCTCAGAACTATAACAAAGATGTGGAAAATGGTTTAAAAGCTATTAATCAAGGGAATTCAGATTCTTCTGCTAACAAAAGAGACATTTTCTTTTTTTAAGAGAAGATTAACTTTTCCACTGATAACAGTAGATATAAGCAAAGAGTGCTTTGCTTTGTTTTTTATCCTACTAATATGTAAATACTTTTGCTGTAGAGGAATCCATTAAACTGTGGAACTGAATTCATGACACATTTACCGACCACCTTTATATGTTAAGAATTCTACTAAAAGCTAAGGTATAAAGGACTAAATTAAATTAAGGAGTAGGTAGAAAGGGAAAAGAGAAAGATCCGTTAGTCAATTTTATTTATTAACTATTATTTGAACACATATAGTGCACCAGACACTGTTCTAAATGCTAAAAATACATAAATGTCCCCACCGGCAAATAAACAAAACTCCAAAGAACTTATGTTCCTCACAGGAAGACAGAATGTAAATAAACATTAGGAGTGAATGAGAAGATGACATCTATGAAGTAAGAAAGTTTGGGAATGCTGGAGGTATAGTTACCATTTCAAATAGGGAGATCACTTAGGTCTTATTGAGAAGGTACATTTGACAAAGACTTGAAGTAGGAAAGGAGTATATCATGAGGATATCTGAGAACACCATTCCAAGCAGAGGGAAGAATCAGTAGAGAGGCCCTGATCTTGAGAGAGAGTCTTGTTGGAGGAATAGTGTGGTAGCTAGCTGGATTTAAGAGAAAGATTAGTAGGACCTGGAGTCGGAGAGGTAAAGAGATATGGATGGAGCATGGCAGAGCACATGCACACACACAATTCCCACAGACGATTGTGTAACTATTACTTTGAGTGAAAAGGTGATCTAACCCAAGGATTTGAGCAGAGGAGTAATATGCTTTGACCTGTGTACTAAAAGGGATTATTCTAATTCCTACACTGAGATTAGGTCAGGTTTGGGGAGAAAGCCAGGAATAGTAGAATCCAGAAGACATTCAGTAGAATCCATTCAGACAGCTGTTTACAATAGCATAAGTGTGAAAATGAAGTGGTTTGGATTAGGGAGATGAAGAGATTTGCAAATATTGCAGATTTTTTTCAGATGGAGATAAAGGGGCTTCCCAGGTGACTCAGTGATAAAGAATCCACCTGCCAATGCAGCATCTATCCCTTGGTCAGGAAGATCTCCTGGAGTAGGAAATGGCAATCTTGCTGGGAAAATACCATGGACAGAAGAGTCTTGCAGGCTGCAGTCCATGAGGTCACAAGCGTCAGACACAACTTAGTTACTGAGCACAAGCATGCACACACAAGAGGAAGATAATAGAATCTTGTGGTCAACTGAATGGATGGATGGTATGAAAGAATCAGAGCCAAGGATTACTCCTAGATTTTTTAGCAGGGAAATTGGAATAATTCATCTTTCAATGTTTTTGCTCATGTTACTGCTTCCACTGATGATGCTTTCTTTTTAGTTTTGCCATTGAGTATTGTAAAGTAAAATTTAAAAAATAAATTAATTAATTACATTCTATCAATCTTCCCATTAATGACTAATGTGTTCCCTGCTAACAGAAACATTTATTATTCCCTCAAAATGAAAGGATTGTCTCTTTTTTTGAATATCCAGAGTCTTTTTTGATGTCTTCTCATGGAAATGAAAAGACACTTGCTCCTTGGAAGAAAAGGTATGACCAACCTAGACAGCATATTAAAAAGCAGAGACATTACTTTGCCAGGAAAGGTCTGTTTAGTCAAAGCTATGGTTTTTCCAGTAGTCATGCATAGATGTTAGAGTTCGACTATAAAGAAAGCTGAGCACCAAAGAATTGATGCTTTTGAACTGTGGTGTTGGAGAAGACTCTTGAGAGTCCCTTGGACTGCAAGGAGATCCAACCAGACCATCCTCAAAAAAATCAGTCCTGAATATTCATTGGAAGAACTGATGCTGAAGCTGAAACTCCAATACTTTGACCACCTGATGTGAAGAACTGACTCATTGGAAAGGACCCTGATGTTGGGAAAGATTGAAGGCAAGAACAAGGGGATGACAGAGGATGAAATGGTTGAATGGCATCACCAACTCAATGGGCATGAGTTTGAGTAAGTTCTGGGAGTTGGTGATGGACAGGGAGGCCTGGCGTGCTGCAGTCCATGAGGTCACAAAGAGTCGGACACGACTGAACAACTAAACTGAAACTGAAACATGGTGCATATCAACACCAGCTTCATGCTGGAGATTTTTTGTGATGCTGTCAAGCTTTCTTACTAGACAACCAGTATTTTCAGGAGAACAAATAAAAATTGATAACAAGATGGTCCCTGATATATTAGATGAACAATATTAATGCATAAATGACATTTCCAGAATATGTTTGTTAATTAAAATTTGGCCTTTTTCTCATTCATCTGTATCCATATTTTATTTATATTGGTGGTTACTTTTTTTTTCCAGCTATAAACAGAATATACTAATAGGTTCAATGGAGGATGAGGATTAGTTGATAAGGCAAATAATTTGATAGAGAAGAGATTGCAAATGTGGCTATTTTAATTTTGTGAAGAAATAGGTAACTATAGGAAGTGGAGGAAAGCCTATTTTATTAAACACTTACTGTTATGTGTTAAATGTTTTATGTCTGATCTTCTTTTATCCTCAGAAGTGTGTAGATATGTGCTCAGCATTTCCATTCTGCAGATAAGAGAGATGAGAATCAAAGAAGTGAAATAACCTTGCAAAAGACATCATTCATGTGGTGCAGGAACTCAAGTCCTTTGATCCTCAACTCTTTGCCTTTGCCTTTTGTATCACATTGCTTCCCCAGATCACTGGCCTTTCTTTCTACACTATAAATTCAATAAGAACGTTTTGAAGATTTCTTTTATTTAAATGTAAATTTATGGAGAATTGAAAGTCAAGTAAACAACTTTGCATATAGAGTCTGGAGCAACTGAAGGTTACCTGAGTACCGATCACGAACGGCACTGAAAGCTTTATGTCAGGAAGCAAAAGCTAAGACTCCATTGTTGTTGTCTAGTCACCCAGGTGTGTGCAACCCCATGGACTGTAGCCCTCCAGGATCCTCTGTCCATGACATTTTCCAGACAAGAATACTGGAGTGGATTGCCATTTCCTCCTTTAGAGGATCTTTGATCTTTAAGGATTGAACTCAGATCTCCTTCATTTCCTGCACTGGCAGGCAGATTTTTTGCCACTGAACAACCTGGGAAGTACATAAGACTCCATGGTACCTGGCAAACACACATACAAAATTATTTAAATAAGCCCCACCTCCTTGCTAAAAAGTCACCATAACATGGAAAGAAAACAACTTCTAATTAGAAGTAATGAAATGGTTCTTAAGCAGTTGACTTGCTTTTCACACTCCTTTCTAGGAAATATCTCTAGAAACACTAAAGCTGTTTTGATTCTAAATGTGTTTATCTTAATAAAGCTACTTTTTAAAAGATCATACAGAACTGTAAGTTCTGAAAGTCAGAACCTGTACTTTTAGAGCCCTGAAATTCAAAACAAAGCTGAGCAGTAAATTGATAATTCAAAGAAGGTGTAAAAATAGAATCTTCGATCCCTCCTGGGCATTAGCATCACATTTTTTTTTTCCTAAAGAAGAAAGGAGCTTTCTGTTAACCTCATAGTCTTTCCATCAGCAGCTGAGATCAAAGAAAAATAATCTTTTTTTAAGTTGGCATTGAAAATGTAGCCAGAAATTTGGTCACTGTTTTGACTTAGATTGGTTTAGGGCTGAGGTCAATCTGAGATGTTGAGAAAAGGAGAAATTTTACATTTCCTGAAAAGCAAATGTAATAATAATTCATCTTTTAACTAAATGCATTAAGGGCATAGTGTGTATTGAGCTCTGCTGTCAGTAACTGCGATTCAGAGATAAAACGAAGAGTCTGCATCCTCAAGGGATTTTGTCTATCTGTTAGGAGAGTTGAAAAGTGAAAGTAAGTCAGTCATGTCCAACTCTTTGTGACTCCATGGACTGTAGGCCCATCAGGCTCAGACTTTGTCCATGGGATTCCCTAGGCAAGAATACCAGAGTGGGTGTTTCCTTCTTCAAGGGATCTTCCTGACCCAGGGATCAAACCCAGGTCTCCTGCATTGCAGGCAGATTCTTTACCATCTCAGCCACCAAAGAAGTCCATTAGGTGAAGCACATGTAGAAATCTGGAGAATTGGAAGACAATAGGCTGAAGGTGGTTTAAATTATTATACTTGTGTCATTTAATACAAGGCTTATACTTTTTATAAGAAGGAAGACCTTTTTTTCTTAAAAGAGTGAGCTGTGTGCTCAGCCCTGTTGTGATCATCTGGGCAGTAGCTGGCCAGACTCCTCTCTCCATGGAATTTCCCAGGCAAGAATACTGGAGTGGGTTGCCATTTCTCACCCTAGGGGATCTTCCCAACCAGTGTCTCTGGCGTCTCCTGCAAGAGCCAGCGGATTCTTTACTACTAGTGCCACCTGGGAAGCCGCCTTTATTAAAAGAGGGTTATTTAATACAAGACTTGCGCTTTTATAAGAAGCAAGTTTCCCTCCCCCAACTCGATGGAAAAGGAAAATACTAAATGTTGAGGACATGTATATTAAATAAATAATTCAACTTTAGAAGTTCACGTGTGAACTTTAGAACTTTAGAAGTTAATGTGAGAGTGACCATCTTGAAGCATTAGAAAAAGTGAATCTCACCCTAATCCTGCAATAGAATCACAGATGCTGAAACAGAAGCTCCATGGGTATGGCCATGGCATTTTTGTTTTTTAAAATGTTCCAGATGATTCTAATGCTCAGGTAGCATTGAAAACCTTTCATTAACACATACAGGAGACAGGGTTTCCTGCAAAGAAGGGACAGGTAGGTACCGAAAAGTTTCAATTTTGGTTGGGATTCTAGGGAAACTAGAAAAAAAAAAAAAAAAAAAGG